>OVAY01001339.1:0-31035 GCA_900406395.1 Kernera saxatilis | reverse complement strand
TATTTAAAAATGGATCAAATTCGACCGATTACCAGCGGCAGGTATTTAATTATTTTTTAATTATATATATAAAATTATTATTATAAACTCGCGTATCATTCGAATCCTAATCTATTATATAAACATATTGCAACGGATACTTACTTATTTTTTAATTATATGTAAAAATAATTATTATTAAAAACCCGCATGATCTAGTGTAAAATATAAGGATGGAAGCTTTTTTAACAAAAACAGCACAGAAAAAAGAGAAAACGCTTTTTTTCTCTCTCCCTTGCGAAAGAGAAAACCCTCGCCGCTCTTCCTTGTTTCACCGGCCGATGGATGGAGGCTCCCACAGCTCCGATGTCGGTCAGGTTTTGTGTCTTCTCTCTTGCTCTTCTCTTTCCTTTGCTCGTTTTGAAGTTGTGGGCTCTGTAGATTCGGTAGATCTAGATCTATTTTTAGACCTAGTTTTTCAAGATCTACATCTTTGCTTCCTTCCTCTCTTGCTTTTTGTTGTTTAGTTCGCTGGTTACGTCGGTCTTAGTAGTAGATCGACCTGGATATGGGTGATTTGTGTCTTTGCTTGCAGGTGTTTCTCTCTCGTTTGGAATTCTTTGGATCTCTACCGGCTCGATCTGTTTTCGCTCTCAGTCATCTGAGAAAGGCTCCTCCGGTGTGGATCGTCTTCACTCCTTGTCTCTACATAGCAGATATGATCGAGATTTGATCTGTTTGAAAGTTCCTATCTAGGCGTTTCCAGTCATTCGACCTCGCCGCATCCGGAAGAATTGTTAAGGTTCTTTTGAAATTCGTTTCAAAGTTCTGTCTTGCCGGGTTATGGAGCTATAAAACCCTTGATTTTTGTGGTAGCCTTGCATCTCTGTAGGAGGAATTTCTTCCCATGGCTCTTTCGGGAAGTTTATGTCAAAGGTTCTTCAATGGATGGGTAAAGCTTGCAATTTTGGTATGAAGCATCGTTTTCTGGTGGAAGATTTTGGTTGTGGTCATTGCCTCGGTTTTTGATGTTCTCTACTTAGGCTGGGTCTAGCTTTGTTGTTGCTAATGCTTTTGTTTCTGGTTTTGGTCTTTGCTTTCCGTTAAACTTTCGGGTTTTGATTCCCGTTAAACCTTCGGGTTTTGCTTCCGGTTAATCTGGCTTTGTATCATGTTTAAGTTTTCTTAATAAAATCTATTTGAGGAAAAAAAAAATATGTAAAATATAATATATATATATATATATCGTTTGAAAAACAAATCTATGACATAAACCTGGAAAATATTTACTTCCAATCCAATCTCCGGAAAAAAACAATTTTTTATTTATGGAATGGAAATTTATATAGTTGACCTCACTTGTATATGTCGGGATTAATTAAATACACGTTGCATACTAAACGCCTGGCTCTTGTAGCACACTTGTCTGCGATAGCATGTCAATGTGCAACGTGTGTGAGTTCGAAGCTCGTACAAGGCACAGAGAGAGAGAGACGAGAAAGCAGCAAGCAAAGCATGAGTATATAACCATAAACAAGTGAGGTATTCTAAAATATCTCTTTTTATTTTTATTTTTGTTGCAGCATCTCCTAATTGATATGTGAGAATTAAACGGTAGACATGAACTCTGATCAAAATTATCTCGAAGCCATTGATTGGAAAATTACATTATTATGTAAACGTTCCTTTCCGATACATTAGTTATAATAAGGGTTTCTTCGAGTAAAATTTTATATAATAAGATACTATGTTTTTATGTAGATATCTATTTTACCGAATACAATTATCGCCAACGTGAATACTAAATAAATATATTTTTAGAAGTTTATTATAAGAAGATAACGTGTTGTATTTTTATTGGTATCTCTATTATTTTTGCTCTAAACTTTGAACATTGTGGCTAATTAGAAGCCAAAGAATCTCTAGATAAAATATTGCCGAAGGAAAGTTACCTAGCTCTTGTAGCTCGTCTGGTCAGCGAAGGCACATAAACGTGCAACGCTTGATGGGTTCGAGCCTTGAGCATGGCGAGAGAGAGCGAAAGAGAGGAGATAGAGAGTTGAAGAAGAAACATGAAAGCTTAATCCATAACCATATGAGATATTCTAAAATATCTCTTTTTTCTTAAGATATGTATATAATCCCGCTTCTCCAAATTCGTAATGTGAAAAAAACAAAAAATTAGACATGTATATTATTATAATTTCGTGGTTCACAAATTAGCCAATGATTAAACGTTAAAAACCACATAGTACAAAACATATAACAATCAGGCTCAACGTCTAAGGCTTTTTTCAAGGAGTAGAATTTCCTTGATTCATCTGGACGATTTCACTTGGAACTTTATCAACCTAAGATTTCTTAATATATAACACTAATACAAACTGTTGTTCTTTGGTGCGACTATATATGTATTTTCTTAATCAACATAAAATTAATACATGATTCGTAATTCAATGATTTTTACAAAATTAACGAAATAAATGACCGTATATATGGTAATCTAAAAAAATTAAGATAGGTTTTGATTCGTACATCTTTTCGGATCGAAACAAAGACAAGCTTTAAACAACTGAATCCATTTTTAAATTCTAAACCCTCAATAAAATTTTATATTTTTCAAGTTTATTAGAGTATAGATTCTAAATTCGCATGTTTATAAATATAACAATAACATACACAAAAAATATACATAACAAGTTTAAAGATTCTTTTTAAAATATGATAACCTAACCAGAATTTGAAATCTAGTGGGTTTTATTAATACATTCATCATATTACATCTGTGTTCAAATTTGGAACTGTGCATATGTAAATTAAATAATAAACGATAAAAATATATGATATTGACAAATAGACATCACTAAGTACTATCACATGTTCTTTCTCTACTTTTCCACGAAAAAAAAAAAAACAACAAAACGTGTCAAACATTTCGTCTGTTCTTATTAATTACTCCTCCAAGAAAATTTGAATCTGACCAAGATTAGTCATAACTTTACACCCAAAAAAATATTAGTCATAATTCACTCGTATATATAAACTCTTCTCTTCACAATTCATTTGCCACACAACCAATTTGAAGGAAAAAAAATAAAAAATCTCAAACCCTCTCTCAACTTTCAAGTATTTCCACTTTCACCCCAAAACTCATCGATAATACATTCATACCCCAACTGTTGTTACTCATGTCCTCCAGAACGATTTACCGTACTCTTCGACCGGTGCTATCATCTTCGGTGCAATCCTCCGGTTTAGGTACTGGACCGGGAATAAGGGGACACGTCATCGACCACTTGCCAGTTGTTCGGTTTTTGAGCTCCGGCACGTCATCTCCGGAGACTGGGAATAATCAGCCGGAAAATCCTGTCCGAACGGCCGACGGCAAAGTCATATCCACTTATTGGGGTATACCTCCGGCTAAGATCACTAAACCGGACGGTTCAGCTTGGAAATGGAATTCTTTTCAGCCATGGGATTCATACAAACCGGACGTGTCCATTGATGTAACCAAACATCACAAACCATCCAATTTTGCTGATAAATTCGCATATTGGACCGTCCAATCTCTGAAAATACCGGTTCAATTATTTTTCCAGGTAATTTAATCAGAACTCTAAGTTGTTCTATCAATTGTTTATTGATATTTATTCAAATAAATTTCGAAAAAATTTTAGTTACTAACCGGAACGTATAGAAGCTGATGATCAGCATCTTTTCCCAAAACTTGATATTTTCAGTTTTTTGACATTTTGATACTTAAAAATTTTAGAAATATTATAAACCGACTTTTAACCGATTATATAGGAATTGTAGAGACCAAAGTAAGCAACCCCTAATTTTTTTTTTTTCTTGTGGGGGTCAAATATGAGTGTAGTTTTTTCTTAAATAAACCTACATCTTATTGGCTTTAGAGAAGTAAAAAAAAAACAGAAAAAAATTGGGTACTCGTGAATGAGTTTTGAGGATATGATTGATTTTAAGCATATTAAAATATGATTGGTAAGAATTTCAAGTGATTTTAAAGCCTCTGCAATTTTAAAAATCATTTTCAATCAACATTGTAATAGGCGCCGGTTTAGCTGATGGCTAAATAGATAAGCGCCGGTTTTGACTTTTAAATATTTCATGGATACCATATAATTCGTTTAATTTTTTTTTTTAATTCAATCATTTAACTTTTTGAATATAGAGGAAGCATATGTGCCATGCAATGTTGCTGGAGACGGTGGCGGCGGTGCCGGGAATGGTCGGAGGGATGCTTTTGCATTTGAAATCTCTTCGGAGATTCGAACATAGCGGCGGATGGATCAAAGCTTTGCTCGAAGAGGCCGAGAACGAGCGTATGCATCTCATGACCTTCATCGAACTCTCTCAACCCAAATGGTATGTCTTTCTTGAATTTACCTTTAGGTTTAGTTCTCAAATCAACTTTGGTTTGATCTAGACCGGTTATCCATTTTTAAATTTAGTGCCTATTCATTCCACAAAACCATACTTTTACTATATCTAACCCTCAATAAAATTTCATGAGAAACCCACTAAATATTTGTCTTTCATTGATTGGTTCAAATTTTTTTTTTTTAAATAATATTAAACTATTAATATTGTTTTTATTTGAGAAATTCTCATAGGTTCTCGTTGGATAGAAATGTCTTTATATTCCACTTTGGATTTGATATTAACTAAAAATGAAAACCCAAATCGTTTTTTTTACCGTTTCGTTAGTTCTCAAATCAGCTTTGGTTTAACCTGGACAGGTTATCCCATTGACAAAATTTCTAACCATAAATTTTATGGAATTGTGTAATTTATTTTATCATTTGAACCGGTTTTTGAAGGTACGAACGTGCGATTGTGTTCGCGGTCCAAGGCGTCTTCTTCAACGCATATTTCTTGTCTTATTTAGCTTCTCCCAAGCTTGCTCATCGCATCACTGGATACTTAGAAGAAGAGGCTGTAACTTCTTACAGCGAATTTCTCAAAGACATCGATGCCGGAAAATTCGAAAACTCGCCAGCTCCGGCCATCGCAATCGATTACTGGCGGTTGCCTAAAGACGCGACGCTCAGGGACGTGGTTTTTGTTATCCGAGCTGACGAAGCTCACCACCGAGATATTAACCATTATGCTTCGGTAACGATAGATATATATTTGTTTTTAAAATTGATATACGATATTAGGGGTAAGAATGTGAATTTCGTTATAATATGGGGTTTAATGTGTGCAGGATATACAATTTCAAGGACACGAACTCAAGGAAGCTCCGGCTCCCATTGGATATCACTAAAAGATCACGTTACAAAGCCTTGTATAGATATATGAGTGAATATATGTGGTTGTGTCTCCATGATATTTTTACGTTTTTGTATTAAATTGGTTAAATATATAGTCTAAAAGAAATGGTGCGAGGAAACTACTTCACAAAAAAAACAAAATCTAATTAAACTTCAACTTTTCTGTAATTATATATAGTGATTCATATGATTCATCGAAAAAAAAAAACATAGCGTTTTGTAACATTAAACAAGAAAATGTTGATTGTATATCTTATTTTATGTTTTCACCTTATCCAAAATTATATCCGTTAGTGGTAATTTTCATCTACGAGGTATCCATCAATCATGGCACGAAATATAGACTTCAAATTTATAAAAGATCACGCGAGAAGCCATATCCCGCATTAGTGTATCGAGCGGAAGTGCTAGCGAACCATGACCATATGACAACTTGTGATAAAAAAACATTTAAAAGTTTTAAGGTATCATACACCCACCGTATCAGACCCGTGAATCTTTATATTTGAGCGTAATAGTAATCGAAATAATTAAAGATTTAAAATTTTCTTAATAAGTTCACATTGATTAATCATAGAATTATGAACACATTAAATATATAACTATATTTTGGCAGTGTTAAGTTATTTAAATACTAATTTCGAAAAAAATAACATTTGAAATCAAAATTTGATATGTTTTATATCTCGATTATAATAAACAAAATTTGCAAATCCTCCTATGTTGATACGATATTGGATTAATTCACACTACTATTTTACTGATGTAAATAAATATATATTAACATTATATCATTTTAACAAACCAGTTATTAAAAATCAACTTTTACCATTGTTTCAAGAAAAAGTTATCATACTGTTTCTATTTGTTTTATCCACATAAGATTAAACTGGATTTTTTTGTACGCGAAACTCTATCCAAAAGAGGTTATTCTCATCTTAAAGAGAAACAACAACAAAACGAGAAAAGAAATGTGCAATGAAATAGTGTGACTGTGATAATGAAAAACGCTAAGCAATGCCTGTCGTGCAAGATGGCCATCTCAAGAACAGGTAGTTGTAATAAAATGGTATGCAATAACTATAGCCAATACTTTTGTTACCGTTGCAATAAAGCTATCTCTGGTTATGAACATTTCATGTTTGTGATTTTTACATATATACGTAAATAGATACATATGTATATATCTTGGAACCAAAATAACGACCCTTTTTGGGAAAAGAGAGGAGGGATTATGTGATCTATTGCCACAAGAAGGGAACCATTACACATACTCAAGCTCAACCGTTTAGACGACACAATCAATTCCCACAGCTTTGTCAGTTATGTCCTAATTGCGCACAACTCGGGTTAAATCTAATTTCTAATAGTGAAAGAAGAAATTGCGCTTGAATCATTACTACTTAGCGAATTACAAACGGGAAAAATTTCAAAAAATTCTCAACATTTAAAAAAACACAAACTTTCATATGGACACATTAAATCATTAAATTTTGACCGAGCCAAATTAGTCTTTTCGTTAAGTGTTTTAACGAAACAGATTAACAGGTTATATCTCCTTTGTTAGTCTATATTAAAGCAAAACGAAGTCGTCAAACCAAAGCCACAAAATCCCCAAATCGACTTTTTTTTTACAAAATTTCCAAATTGATATCTAACCTTTGACGCAATGATGTAACGAGTTAGGAATTTTTTCATACGTCTCGCCGGAATACTCTTCCAAAATCCACTAGAACTTAGCTCAAATTTGAGCTCTCTTTTGTTACAAGTGTGCTTGCTCTCATTCTCAATCCGTTAGAATATCGGATCGATCGAACTACCAAAGGGGAATAGAGGAGACGACTTAGCCGTTTTACAACATAGAATACACACATGCTTAACAAATGACACATTATTTTGAACCGATCATGTGTCCAAATTCAATTAACGATCATCCACAATCATGTGATTTTATGAAAACTTTTTAAGAAATTTGAATTTCAAACTCTGTTTATACACTCTTGATTACATCCGGTAACATCGTGTGTTGTAATCTTTGTTAACTTTAGGCTTTGTCGTGAACCTATGTGGTGTGGGCTTTTACTTGGGCTTGGTTGTTGTGGGCTTATCTTTTGTTTTCGGCCCATCTCTTCTGTTGAGTTTGTCCTCTGTTTCTCTGCGATTCTTCTTCAGTCAGAGGTGCTTTTACAAATCATAACATCGGCAGGAAGACAAAAACACACAGGGTTTTGTGACGGAATTAAACAAGAAAATGGTAATTGTATATCTTATTTTATGTTTTCACTTTATTCGTTAGGGGTAATTTTCATCTACGAGGAATTCATCAATCATGACACGACTCTCTAATGTGCTTGTTACGTACTTTCTAAATGTGCTTGTTAAACTATTTTCATTCTTTCTGAGTTTTTTTCTAAATTAAACGTCAGAAGGTGTCAGGGCCGGCTCAAGAATTTTGGAGGTTCCGTGGCAAAAAGAATTTTTTAGATCCTAAAATAAAAAATTTATTATTTATTTTTAAGTTTTAATAAAATAAAATTGTTTAATATTTTTTAAATAGTATTTATTACAAAAATTGTTTATAAAAACCAAAAACTATATATCTAAAAAAATTATTCTACTAAAACCATTTTTAATTTTGTAATTTAAAAAATAAATTATTAAAAAAAAATTTTGGTCCCTTTAATCAAGCCGGCTCTGGAAGGTGTTTAGGTAAATGAGCCAAGTTACATTTACATTTTAAAAAAAAAGCAACGAAACGTGTCAAACATTTCCTCTGTTGAAAATTGAACCTGACCGAGATTAGTCATAATCACTTTCGTATTTATCAACTATTCGCTTTCACAATTCATAAAAAAATTTGTATTGGACTTTGTCTATAGTTAAGGAGCAATTGAAGTTTACCGGGCAATTTTGAACCGATCCTGAGTCCGAATTCAATTAGCGATCATCCACAGTCGTGTGAGTTTTATGAAACTTTTTAGAAATTTGATTTTCAAACTCTGTTTTTTAACTTTTTTGTACACACACTCAATTGTGTGAGCCTATGTGGTATGGGCTTTGATTTGGGCTTGGTTTCTGTGGGCTTAACTTTAGCTTTTGCCCATCTCTTTTGTTGAGTTTGTCCTCTGTTTCTTCTTCAGACAGANAAAAAAAAAAAAAAAAAGACAGAGGTGCTTTGCAAATCGTAGCATCAGCAGGAGACACGACCGCCACGGATCGGTCTTCTGCTGCTTTTCCGTCTTACTTCTCAGCCATTTCAAAATCTCGATCACTCTCTTAATCGTATGTCGGGGTCTCGGAGTCGGCGCGGCCGTGGTGGATCAAATTCAAAACCTCGCTACGTCGAGAAATCGGAGGTGAATTTATCTGAACCCGACCCTGCGGATTGCTTGGGTGATGAGTTGAGTAGCTTCAAGCTGCAACAGAATTCGAATTCGGATTGTTCAGGTGGAACTTCGAATACGGAGGAGAAGTTTCATCTCAGTTCTGGTGATCATTCGAATTGTGAGAAAAATAAAAAAATCGCTGATAATGATGATGATGATGATGATGAGGATGAGACGAACGAAGATTTTATGCTGACTATGCTGAACGATTTGCGATCTAGCGTCAGCGAGCCAGAGCTAACAGAGGAGCAACTAAAGATGAATGATCAATTGCAAGAAGATGAGGTTAAAACGAGCTATAAAGTTTTTGACTTTGTGATCTTTCAATTTCCCAAGGACAGTTTATTGATTGAATTTGCTATTTAGTTTAGGCTTGATAAAAAGTTTAAGAATTTGAATAAAGCTAAGCTAAAAAAATGGATATTTCCAATTCCGGTTAAAGTTGAGGTTTTTCAATGCTATTGGAAGATTCTTTTTCGTTTCAAATCATTCGGATTGTTACTTTTATTGATCTAATTCTCTTTCCATCAAATACGTTATGCTAATGTTGCTCTGTTAGTCTATTCACATAGACTTACGGGTTTGTTTGACATTCTTGCAGCTTCTGGCCCTGGGATACATCTATGGAGGAAACATGTTCATCCTTGAACGGCATAAAGACATGCGATACTTTCAGGTCAGAAATAAGCTTCGTTCTTACAGATTATCATATCGATAATGTGACAATGTTCTAATAGTCGAAGTACCTTTATTGATTTTGCAGATTCATGTAAACGTTGAAGCTACTAGTAGTGAACATACTGTCTCTGCGAAGCTTAACTTACAAGCTGATTCAAGCAAGGAGTCAGAGGATTTCTTGTACTCATTCAAGACCCAACACCTTCCGCCAATTGTGTTGACATGTTTATTACCAAATGCTTATCCGAGCCATTTACCGCCTTATTTCTTAATAAGTGTTCAGTGGATGAGCCCTGATAAGATTTCAAGTCTCTGCTCCATGCTGGACTCTATATGGATGCAACAGCCAGGGCAAGAAGTCCTATACCAATGGACAGATTGGCTACAGAACTCGTCGATTTCTCATTTGGGTTTTGATAATGAGATTGTTCTTGGTCCTTATGGTGTTACATGTTCAAGAGATAAGCGTGCTGTTTCTGGAAGTCGTTCCCCGGATGCAGATATCCCTTATATTAGGAGTTATGACGATGAGAAACGCCGTGAGAGTTTCCTTAAGAGCCTACACGAGTGCTGTATATGTTTCTCTGAATCTGCAGGTAAAATTACTCTTCTTCTTCTTCTTCTTTTAGATGCTTGCTTCAAGTCCTTTCCTCATGCTTGACACTTGTTTGTACGCCTTACTTTTTTCCCACCCTCCTCGACAGGTTTCGACTTTGTCAAGCTACCATGTCAGCACTTCTTCTGTATGAAATGTATGAAGACCTATACGGACATACATGTCTCTGAAGGCACAGTTAACAAGCTTCAGTGTCCGGATTCAAAATGTGGAGAGATTGTTCCGCCAGGTATATTGAAGAGATTGTTGGGCGATGAAGCATATGAACGTTGGGAAACTTTAATGTTACAGAAAACACTGGAATCCATGACTGACGTCGTTTACTGTCCTAGATGCGAAACCCCGTGCATAGAGGACGAGGAGCAGCTTGCGTTATGCTTCAAATGCTACTTCAGTTTCTGTACGCTTTGTAAGGAAAAGCGACACGTGGGTGTGGCTTGTATGAGCCCGGAACTTAGGCTTCAAATCTTGCAGGTATCATTCATTATTGTGCCTTTGATCAATCAAAGCATTTCTGTTTATTATACCCAAAGAAGCAGCTTAAACCGGACTCTTTCGTACGTGTAACTCTATTCAGGAGCGTCAAGATTCTTCTTGTCTTAAAGAGGAACAACGGCGAAAAGAAAAAGAAATGATCAATGAGATTATCAGTATGACTGTGATAATGAAAAGCGCTAAGCAATGCCCGGCTTGCAAGATGGCCATCTCAAGAACCGGAGGTTGTAATAAAATGGTCTGCAATAACTGTGGCCAATACTTTTGTTACCGTTGCAATAAAGCTATCACTGGTTATGAACATTTCAGGTTTGTGATTTTTACATATATACATAAATAGATACATATGTATATATATATATCTTGGAACCAAAATAACGACCTTTTTTCTTTTTGGGAAAAGGGAGGGATTATGTGATTTGTTCCCACAAGAAGCGATCCAAGAATGGAATGAGAGGGTGAATGAGCGTGTCATTGTACAGACTCAAGCTCGACTGTTTGGACGACATGGTCAATTTCCACAGATTGGTCAGTTATGTCCCAATTGCCGCCAGTTCAACGAAAAGGTAAAAGCTAACTCGTTTCCAAATGTTGAAACCCGCGAATTTTTGGTTTTGGGGGTTAATGGAGGTGAATCTTGAATTGGTTATTACGTTATTGTGTAGGTGGGAAACAACAATCACTTGTTTTGCTGGGCATGTCAAGCACATTTCTGTTATCTTTGCAAGAAAGTGGTGAAGCGATGTGCTCAGCATTATGGACCAAAGGGTTGCAAGCAGCACACAGATGGGTAAAGGCATGTTTGGAAAGATCAAACTCAGATTCTGTTTTTTCTTCTGCAGAGGTTGTCATTTGTGTTAAGGTCCAAAGATACATTGATAGGTTTGATTCGTTGTTTGTCTTAGGTTTCAATATTTATTATACTCTGTGCTTCTAATGTCTTCTCATATGCTTAATGTGCAATAAAAACATTGATGAGTTTGGTTCATTCTTTGAAGATAACCCATATGCTCCTTACGTTTCCTAGATTCTATTCTTATTTTGACATAATAAAAAACTAAAAACTTTTGTTGGGAGTACAAAGAAGAAGAGAGAGGTTTGCTTGAAACAGGGAGGTTCAGCTCCAAGACTGCCATGGTTTCTCGGTATGTACTTTGTATTTAAAATGTGACAACTTGAAGTGAGGGTGCTATAACACTGTTCGAAGAAATGATGATGGTGAAGCCAATATGCTCTCTCAATGATCATAATAATAACTCATCATTTTTTTTTTCTTTTCTGACTTCACTTATCATCTTTTCTATGCAATGTTTTAGGCGAAACACATCACACAAAATTAATGGTATGTGGGTAAATTGGTAATACCATTGTGTCGAAGTTTAATATATTTGGAAATATCATTCGAAATTTCAAATACCTTCGATTTTGGTAGGAAAATAGTAAAACAAGAATTCATTGTAATTTCATTTTGAGAAAATTGCACTCATAGACACTTTCTCATAAACTAATAATCAATATAAACACTTCTGGTTCTTCACACACTTATGAGTAGTAAAAAGACTCTACTAACCTTATTTTTAACTCAACCATCTAACCATTTCCTAACCTTATTTCTAACCCAACCATTTAACCATCTAGTTAACTTTTATCCCACCCACTCCTTTTTCTTCCCTTCACGACAGTAAAAACGAAAACCCTAACTTCTTCTTTGGCGGCGACAGTTGAAATTCCGCAGTCATTTCTCAGCGAGAAAGCCCAAATCCTCGCCGCCCCCAGGACGGTATAGACCTCACGAAATCTCCCTTTCCCGGCGAGAAAGCCAAAATCCTCGCCGTCCCCGCGATGGTATAGACCTCACGAAATCTCTCTTTCCCGGCGAGAAAGCCCAAATCCTCGCCGCCCCCGCGACGATATAGACCTCACGACATCTCCCTTTCCCGGCGAGAAATCCCAAATCCTTGAAGCCCCCGCGACGTTATAGACCTCACGACATCTCCCTATTCCTATGAGATAGCCAAAATCCTTGAAGCCCCCGCGACGGTATAGACCTCACGACATCTCCCTTTCCAGTCACCCGAGATGGCAGGTTCGTTTGCTTTTCCCCTTTTCACTCATATACACTTTCTATAGTTTTCCTTAATATTAGCAAAAATTGCAGTTTGCCCGAGATGGCAGGTTCGTTTTACAGTTCTCCTTTCACACATAAACACTTTGAAAGGAAAGAGTTTAATAGCGCACAAGAGATGTGGAGAGAAGAAATTGGAGAAGCAGGAGATGAAACGAGAAAAAACCCAATTGTACAGAGATGGAGTTTCTTATTGGGAAGTAAGTTTTCATATTTTTTCAGATCTCAAAAACGTTTTTGGTCTAATCCGTAATTTGATTATAAATTGGATTAAATGTGTTTTTTGTGCGTTTGTGTTCTTATATACATCCATATGGTCAGAGTTTGGTAGATATGTTTGGATGGTCAATAGTTCAAAATGCTTGTCTGGTAGTTTTGATGTGAGCAATAATAAAACAGGGTCCGTTTATTCAAGTACTCATTAACATTGTCCAGTGGATTGGGATGATTTGGACATGGAAAAGGAATTGTGCATCAAGTTCTTTGTTTGATTTTAAATTTTGATTTTGCATCATATTGTGATCCTTGATTCTGTATCAAATCTTGTTGCAGCTCTGAGTCCATGGAAAGCAAATTGGTCATTGGTAATGAGAAACTTCATGTTTGAATCAGAGGAGAAAGTGGAAGAAGACAACGGAAGATAGATATTTGATAACAATGAACAAATTATTATGTCCATAAGGAGTTGTCCACGTGGTCGAGTTTTTGGGAATGAAGAATTAAATTAGATCTTGTAACGTCCACGTGGTCGAGTTTGGTGGATGTGTTTAGATGATCGGTAGTTTGAAATGTTTGTGCCATAGTTTTTTATGTAAGAAATTAAAAAAAAAAATGCTTTGTGTTCAGAGTTACGTGGATGGTTTATGTTTTTTTCATTGAAAACACTAACCAACCCAGTTAAGCAAACCCAATACCTTCACTATAGTTCAAGGGCAAAATGGTCATAGTTTCTGTTGGAAAATGGAAAAAGTGTTGCTGGAGCATAAAATGTCTATTCTGCAATACAAACTTAAGAAATTGTATGCAAAAGACCTTTCATTTTCCCCAAAAAAAAGTGATTGCCGTGTCAGGCGAGTCACTCAGCCATTAAAACAGCGCGTAATAGCCAATAGTAAAATGACACGTAGGCAAATCTGGTTTACGAGGCTCCGCTTTTTAGAGACAAAAAGCGAAATGTCTATTTCCGTAATTTCGGCAAATTGATCATGGGTCTCCCGTCGTCTCTCTTCTTTCGCCTTCCTCCTCCATCTCTGCCGTTTTAGATTTCTCTCTCTATTTCTCTGTCTCGTTACGAGTTCCTTTGGTCCTTCATAAGAATTGAAATCGGACTTCTCTCACCGGAAAAACCTCATATAACGTTTCTTGGGGGGTTTTAGCAGTTGCTGAAACCCTAGGTTTCTCAAATCCCATTCTTGACTAAGAACAAAGAAAAGATCGGAATGGATGGTAATAGAAGCAGTAATAGCGACGGTGGAGGAGAAGGAGGATCCGTGGCCATGGAATCAACGGAGATTCAGCCTCCTCCTCAACCAAAGCCTGTGGCGATTCTAAGTGCAAACGCGCCTCCTCCGTTTCTGAGCAAGACGTATGACATGGTTGACGATCCATCTACAGACTCGATTGTGTCGTGGAGTGCTAACAACAACAGTTTTATCGTTTGGGATCCACCAGAGTTCGCTCGAGATCTTCTTCCCAAGAACTTCAAGCACAATAATTTCTCCAGCTTCGTCAGGCAGCTAAATACCTACGTAATTTCCTCTTTCCTCTCACATTTTCTTCATAATTTTCTTGATTCTGAAGTAAACAGTAGCTGTAAGTATGAGCTAGGTTTAAGTTTCATTGGATTTCGTTTCGTTGATGTTGCAATGGCCTCCTTAAGTTTCTGCAGTGGCTATCCTTGATGTCAAACTTACTGAGAAGAGGAGTTTCTAGCTTCTGTTATGGTTTAGCCAAGAGAATGGATAGTTAGCTTTCTGAGTATGCTTTTTAGAGCCTACTTTATTTGTTGCCGTTTGTTATTGAAGACTGATATCTTGTGATTGTTTAGTTTAGAATCTCACGGTTTTGGAATTTCGATACATGTACTGCATTTCGTCCTCCAATAAGCTTTACTAATAAGAATTTCTCAATAGCTTTCTTGTTGGGACGTTTAGGAATAAACTATTGGTCCTGTTAGTTAGGACGCATAGGCAATGCAGTTTTGCAATTGAAATCAGTGTAGCAGATTTTCATGGAACTGGTGTAAATGATGGTGTAGATGAAATAAATAGATTTGTGAAGACGTTGATGAAGCTTTCCACTACATGCAAAGTTAGGGAGACAAAATAGCTGAATGGTCTTTTTCTGGTAGTTTTACTGATTGGATTAGTGTTCCAGATTTTTCTTTTTATTTTAGCTATTGTTTCAACTTAGAGTTGTGAAACCGAGATGAAGATGTATCCTGTGATGTCTTGGCTGTCTGTTTGACTCCATATAATAAGGTGTAGTAATAGTCTAAGATAGTAATAAACCTTCCTGAATTTTCTCAGCATTATAAAGAAGAAGAAAGAAGAAAATTGGAAAGGAGAGCCTAATGTTGATCATGACCTGAGTGCAAGGTTATCGACTTTCTGTTTTACTACGTATCATCTTGTTGTAAATGAGTCAAGGTTTAATGGAGACAGCACGTCTCTGAAAACCTAAAAGCCAATGTGATCAGTAGTGCCTGGAATAGAAACTAGATCATAAGTAGAAATATGGGTGTTCGGTGTTGCAATATCTGTGCTGCTATTAGAATGACTTTACAACTTTTATCTGGCATGTCAGTTGCGGGAATCATAGATTTGCTCTGTACAGTTGCATTTAGATTGAATAGTTATCTGCTCATATAGGCTGGATGGAACTTGTACTGCCCATATAAGCAGATAACTATATTAGCTTTGCTCTATACAAGGTCGTGGTGAATGGAGCTTATACTGCCTAATTTTTTGAGAAGGATGCTAATAATCCTGCAAGATGGTGAATGCGCTTAAATAAGCTGGATTTTTCTGCGACAGTTTTCTTTGTTAGTTTATTCCATGCAGTCTCTGACATAAAGATTACACTGGTATATCGTAGAGACCTTTTACTCTCATAATTGTCAGTGATCCTTATTGGATATTTTGGTTTTTCCTTTGGTTTGGATGGTAGGTAATAACCATAATAGGAACATGTATTTAGCAGTTTTTCATGCTTCCTCCGTTGACCAGATCAGATTAACCGCGCTTGGTCTGCTACGTTTACTTGGCATCTGAATGGAAATTTCTTTGGAGCATGTGATTCCAACTAATAAGTTACTTCCTGCCTATGGCTGTGTGAATCTGTGGTAGTTGGCAGTTAGGCTCTGTGTTGAAGTTAATAGATTTGCACTTCTTAAGGTTTAACCCTATCGGGCGACTTCTTTCTCATTTGTTTTGGTGGAGTCCGTGCTCATTCCATTTTGCGTGCCTTTTCTTGAAACAGGGTTTCCGGAAGGTTGACCCAGATAGATGGGAATTTGCAAACGAAGGTTTCTTAAGAGGTCAGAAGCACTTGCTAAAAACAATAACTAGGCGAAAACCTGCCCAGGGACATGGACATGGACATGGACATCAGCAATCTCAGCACTCAAATGTGCAGAACTCATCCGTTAGTGCATGTGTTGAAGTTGGCAAATTTGGTCTGGAAGAAGAAGTTGAGAGGCTTAAAAGAGATAAGAACGTCCTTATGCAAGAACTCGTCAGATTAAGACAGCAGCAACAATCCACTGATAGCCAACTTCAAACGATGGTCCAGCGTCTCCAGGGCATGGAGAATCGGCAACAACAATTAATGGCATTCCTTGCAAAGGCAGTACAAAGCCCTCATTTTCTATCTCAATTCTTGCAGCAGCAGAATCAGCAAAACGAGAGTAGCAGGCGAATCAGTGATAACAATAAGAAGCGGAGATTCAAGAGAGATGGCATTGTCGGTAATAAAGATTCTGCTTCTCGTGATGGACAGATAGTGAAGTATCAACCTCCAATGCACGAGCAAGCAAAAGCAATGTTCAGACAGCTTATGAAGATGGAACCTTACAAAACCGGCGATGATGGTTTCCTTCTAGGTAATGGTACTTCTACTACTCCAAAGGGAACTGAGATGGAGACTTCATCAAACCACGTATCGGGTATAACTCTTCAGGAGATGCCAACAGCTTCTGAGATGCACTCATCACCACCAAGTGGAGCAACTCCTGAAAGTGTTACAGTAGCTGAGTTCCCAACACCTGAAGAAGCATTTCCTTCACCTGATGATCTAACACTACCCGAATTTGCTGATATAGAAAATATCGCCGCGGAGCCAAACATGGGACCTTTCCTAGATTCAGATCTGTTCAGCAATGGTGATTTACCCTTTGACATCGACGACATTCCAATGGATCCCGATTTAGAGCCTTTGCTTGATGACTACTCTTCATTCCTTGAAGACTATCTCACGTCAAGCCCGATTCCAGATGATATGGAATTAACACCAGTGGATCCTAAAAGCAAGGAAAATGAGACAGAGCAGAGACAAAATGGATGGGACAAAACTAAACATATGGATAATCTTACTCAACAAATGGGTCTCCTCTCGCCTGAAACCACAGATCTCTCAAGGTAATCAAGATAACTTTAGTTGTCTATCAGACAAAAACTCTAATCAGTCTAACTATATTTGCTTACGTATCTTCATAATGCTCTGATTTCATCCAGGCAAAATCCTTGATTTTGGCTGTTTTGAAGTTCTTTTCGAGGTAACATAGGCTACTCTGTTCCTTGAGAGCAGCATATTCATTTCATGCATTGATCATCTTCTTACATCAAACTTGTATAAGATCCCTGCTTCTTAAAACTCTTCATTCACACACACTATCAGTGTTAGAATCTGTGTCAAGTTTCAATCTCGTGTTGAATTTTTCGCGTATTTGTTAGAAGAAGAGCAATGTAACGCATGAGGTCGACAGAATATCCTTTTGTTTCATGTGTAGCCATTATTAGTCTTTTCATTGCATATTTGCAATTTTAAGTTCCATCTCGGAAGCTGGAGTGGGGCATAATTGCTGGAACGAACCGAATAAAAACCAAGTGGAACTGAATTTTATTTAACCTAATGGTAACAAACAAATATTTACCACATGAATCTGATTCTGATTTCTGAATTTAGTATAGCTAAACTGAACCAATTCATTTTAGTGATTAAAATTAGTTATTTTTTTTATTCAGAAAAATCTTATCCAAAGCTGAATTTGAACCCAACCAAAAATTTCAAACTAAACCGAATCGAACTGAAATAAAATTCGGTTCTTATTTTGGACCTCTTTTACTTAATCCTAAAAACCAAACCCAAAAACCGAATATTGAGACCTATCTGTTTTTGAGAACAAAACTTTTGAGAGATTAATACTATCTGTTTTTCACAAAAGGATGACCAAGAAGCTCTTCCACTGTTCCTCTCTTCCTCCAATCCTTCTCCAAACATCTCCCAACAAAATCTCTAAACTCCGGCGAACCACTCGCCGGAATCTCCACCTTCTCATTACAACAAATCGCACAAATCAGTGCCGCCCAATCCGGTTTATCCTCAACTTTGGTCAATGGATACCTTCCAAGATAACACTCAAGAACCACAACTCCTAATGACCACACATCTCCTGCGAATCCAACTTCTCCAAAACCCCATCTCTCTGGATCCAATCGTTCAGGACTCATATACGCACATGTCCCATTCGAACCATAGTCTCCTCCGGCTACAATCCTGCTCGCTCCAAAATCCGCAATCTTGACCTCTCCTTTCTCGTTGATAAGGAGATTCGAAGGCTTTATGTCTCCGTGAACGATTCTCATTTCTTGCAGATAACGTAACCCTTGGAGGATTCTTTTGGCGAGAGTTGATATCTCCTGTTCGGGGAAAGCTTGTCGAGCAAGCAACGCATCGTGGAGAGATCCTTTCTCCATAAGCTCCATCACGAAACAGAGATGGGATGAATTAACAAAAACGGCATAGCATTTTACGATGAAGCTCGATTCGATTCGCTTGAGAATGTCAGCTTCGACAGTGGTAATGTTGAGATTTGACCGGAGGACTTTTAACGCGTAGAGCGTTTTGGTTCTCCGGTGACGGGTTTTGTAGACTGTCCCGCCGCTTCCTTGTCCTAAAACGGTGAGTTTCTCGAGATCGTTTAATGTTTCAACCGGCGATGAGTCAGAGCTTGATGATGAAAACGACGTCGGAAATGGATCTCCGGCGATGCCGTGGTAAAGTGGTGGTGGAATAAAGAGTGTGAGTGGTTCTTGGTGACGTCGCTCTCTCACAAGTGACATCTATTTTTGTTATCACTTGTGGTTTTCAAGTCCAAGGTTACATAAAAAGGACTTTTTTGTTGTTTTTGTTTAAAATACATCAAAATGGCTTGATGATCTCTTGTATGACACTTGTCACAGTCAGTTTTAACAAACTCAAACATTTGTGGTTTTCAGGTGGTGGTGATCAGTTTGTTTCTAAAAATTTTACATGATAAAAATAGCTACTAATTTTGGGATTTAATTACCTTTTGGTATTTTTTTTTTCCCGTACATCTCGTAAGAATCTTTGTTATAGTTGGGAAGATGATAATGAGTAACCTAATTCTTTGAAGGGATTAAAATCAGGAGCAATATTAATTATTCTATTCTTTATCAAAAAGAATAATAATTATTCTGTAAATATTAATTTAAAAGTTGTTCTTGATATCATCAAATATATAAGCATAAAAATGAAAGTTGCTTATTTATTTGTTTGAGAACGATAAAATATAATAACTTTTAAAATCCACAAACTCTACACAAATTCTACACAAATCCATCTCCCAATAACCCCCCATAAGTATTGAATTTTACTAATCTTAATTTGTACTTAAACGTAATAATTTATAAATGACACTAAATAGATAATAATTACTTTATTTTTTATTAAAAGATTGTGGCTATTACATATATAGATTTCTATCAGATGTTTGCCAATTTAACGGTGGGGTCGTTCATGTTACCGTTTTAGTGCCGTTAGTTATTGTGAATTATGTTTTTTNTTGTTAATTTTTTTTTTTTTTTTTTTTTTTTTGTCAATTTAAATCGATTTTTCTGCCAAAAACATGTTTTAACACGGAATATTTTCCCAGAATATCAGAACCCAAATCAAAGATTTCGGACCACTAACTCGAACATCCTAATTTTCATTTTAAAGTTGTTAATAGGCTAATTAAACGAATAATGATTTCTTCACTTTTATACAATTATTAACACTAATGAAATAGCTATTATTCCAAGCCAGTGACGACCTTTAACAAAAGAAATTTAGTATATGATTTGTAGACAGACTATTTTATCCCCTAAATTTGAAAGAAAAACAAAAATAGAGTCAACGTTTTAGTGGCAGTCGTGAGTTGTGACCAACACCATCGATCGAAAGAATAGGATATCAATCGAAGCTTACGAGTTACCGACCATTTCTGATTTTTCTTACTTGCATCTGATCATCTGGGCAGCTGAAGCATGCTTGATTTCGTCACAGCTTCACATTCTTTCTTTAGAAAATTACCTAATCAGAAACCAATTTGAGCACGAATATATGATTCAGCAGAGTATCTTAGTGATGATGAAACACGACAGCCAAAAAAAAAAACCCGCGGGTTCTATCAAATGTTCTCATCATATTAATTTGTCTGATCTATAGAATGGCCTGATCATCCCATTACTGCAATTTCATATTCAAGATTATCTACCTGACTCTGCCTCCATTAGAGCTAATACTCATTAAATCTAAGATGATGTAAACAGCTATCTGAATTGGTTTGACATGAAACAGCTTTGTTTCCATACACGAATTTGAAGAGGATCTGAGTGAGACACTAACCTCTTCTTGAGATAAGATGGATTCGGGAACGAGGACCGTCGAACATCCAATTGTCTTCTTCCAAGGATTTAACCTCTTTGTCAAGCTCAGCCATCAAATCAGCTTTCAAAACTGCATCATGACGAGCCAAAAATTAGATGATCTATCTCAAGCAAACACTTGAAAGTAAGGGTTTTTGATCTTCTCATGTCTCTAATCACTTCTGAGTAATTAGCAGTACTAACCACCTAAAGAAGTAACAGTCAGAATCAGCATATCGATCCAATGGAAAGACGCAATCCCAAATAGCGCCAAAAAACTCGGGGGAACAACTAAAAAATTGAGATTTCCAGCTACAAATTGTCAAACTTTTTGTAACCATACCAATAGAGATTTGACACAAAGCAAACACTTGAAAGTAAGGGTTTTGATCTTCTCATGTTCCTAATCATTTCTGAGTAATTAGCAGTAAGAAATCATCCAAAAAAGTTACAGTCTAATCAGCTTGACACGTAATATGGAAGATGAATCTGAAGGTGATTCTATTGCAATCGCAGATCGATCCAATTGAAAGACGCAATACCAGATTAAAAACTCGGAGATTTCAAGCAAGCAATTGTCAAAACCCAAACCAGTTCTCTGAAACCCTAGAGATGCGAAATCATGAAAGAAGGGGAAAGAGTAGAAATCGGACCGCGCATGGCTTCGTCCTTTCGCTCCTGCATAGAGGGAAAGTCCGGTGGAAACTGGAAATCGTCTAGACCAGCGGCGGCACCGCTGCTTCCACCGCCTCCAGCAACGGCGGTGGTCGAAACCGAAGAATGAGCAGGAGATGCGCCGTTCATCACTCAATCGCGACCTTACCTCCTCAAGCGGGAAAATGTAAGATATCCTGAATTTGTATAAAATTGGAATTAAAAAAGACAATAAAATCAAATTGTTCAGAGACATTTATTAGATCGGCGATTCATTGGCGTCCAGTCAAAATTTTACATATTTTCTCTTTTTTTTTCTTCCGAAAACTTAAATCATCAAAATATTTGTTTATAGTTTTAGTTCAATCCGAATTTCAGTTTGGTTACTTGTTCGTTTTTTTTTTCAATAAATATTGTAATTTATCCAAAATAAAACCAAATCTATTACTAATTGGTACGGTTTCCACATATTCGGTTTTTAACAAATAAATTTTTAATTTTTCAAAAAAAAATTTTGAGATCGATTTTTTAGTTTAGTTTGGTTCGGATTAATTTATCCAGATTAATACCCGTGTAATATTGATTAATCAGTTTGGACTAAACAGGTAGTGGTTAGTGGACGTCAAAATTCCAAATAATGAATGTATATGTAATATATAGAGTTATATAACAGTGTATGAGAATAGCTTTATATTTGTACCGTGAGAAAAACAAACCTATAGCCTCTACATGTCCAAAATAATTTGTTTTAGAGAAAAATTAAAAAAAAAATATATGAAAAAAGAAAGAAATAGGGCAGTAAATTTTAGGTGTAATCCACTTAATTACCAAAACCCTGTTTGATAAACAGTAAATATGCGTTAGAGACGTTAGAAAATTCAGTACTGTCCAGATTATCTGCTTCTGCATCCCTAAGCAATTAAGTGAAGTCTATCATCAGACTTGACTTCCAGCGAACTTTTCCATGTAGTGTTGCACCACTTCGTCTTCCTGTGATCATATCATTTATATAAATTAAAAAATGCTACTCCATGGCAATATAACAAACAAGCCCGGCTTTTCGATTGGATAAAAGAATAAAAAAAGATATGTACCAATTTCGTCAACAGTGGTTGAGGGGTGCCTATCAAGTGCCTACGAGGCAGAATCTCCCAAGGTCTACTTGCTTGTAATACCTCCGAATCGGATAGGGAAATTTGTGGAGGCAAATTTAGCTGTTTAAATACCTACAACACAAACAACTAATCACGCTTAACATTCTACTAAATCTAAACAAGAAGAATCAATGTTTCTCCGAAAAACTGACCTCACGGGAAAAGGATGGCATGAAAGGTTCTAACAATTGTGCAAGAATGTGTATTAAACCAGCGGCACTTCTTATAACAACTCCACAACAAGGTTTATCTTCCTTGTAAAGTTCCCAAAATTGGGTTTCCTACAAAAACAACAACATAGTTGTTGTTAAGATTGAGCATCCAATCAAGCTAATGTTTGTTAATGAGAACTGAATTAGAGAATTATACCTGGAGGTATCTGTTCCCTACACCCGAGATGAGCATAGCAGTTTCCAGCCCCTGCTTGAGCTTAACCTGCATCAAATGAACAAAAGTATTTTTATTAACAACATTTAAGAAACCAGACCAAACTTCATATGATATTCTTCTCACCTTTTCCATGGCTTCAACATACTGCTCCACCAATTTTCCAACCTTTTCACCAAGTGACATCGTTCGAAGATGGGATTCAGCACCAGGAGCATCAGGGATGACAGACCCATAACCTTCAACATCAGTTAGTACATGGCAGGGGAGAGACATCAGAGACATATGGAAAAGTCTTTGACCAGTTTGTCAAGAGTATCACTAACCAGGTAACCAGAATGCTAACAAGTTTTTTCGTATCTAAGTGTTCTTACTGTTTCTAAGAAACAGTTGATCATTCCATGTCCATACTAATTTACAATCAGAGGAATCTTATCAGAAAGCGTTATATCAGCTCAGCAGAATGATAGTGTCGACTCTTGCAAGCCATATGCACCTTTGTACAATCAGAGGAATCTTATCTGACTAATTTTGTTCAAAGAAATTGAAAACAAACAGAAATCACATAATCACAAGCTAACATTTGACTACAGCTAGATGTCCCACGGTCTTGCACACTAACTGGCTGGTTTCAGTAAAAGAATACAACACATCCCATATTTTAAATAAGATATGTCAATCTAAAAAGTCATCTACAGCTACCACCCAATACTTAAATTTGGAAAGAAATAACCAACCTTCTGACTCAGGCTTTGCTATAAAACTCAGAATTCGATTAACAAAGTTGCCTAGGTTGCTCAGCAACTCGCGATTCTGTTTCGCTTGCAAATCTTTCCACTCAAACAATGTATCAGACACCTAGATGACCAAGTCCTTAGAATCAATCAGTGTTGGTGACATCTACACACTTATGCATGCCTATGAAGAATGAAGAAAAATGTTTCCATTTTGTAGCAGAAATCAGTTACCTCAGGCCTGTTGGCCAGCAAGTAGTATCTCCATACTTCGACAGGGATATTTGTATCCTTTACATCATCACCAGACACTCCAACACCTTTACTCTTGGAGAACTTTCCTGAAAACCCATACAAATACATGCCCTCACTTTCTATAAATGGCAGAAAAAATCATTTTAAATAAAATCACTCAGCTACTCTAAGTCCCTAGTCCCAATGGAAGCCAATGGTTAAACATCAACTGACCGCCTTCGTAATTGAAATTTTCAGTCGCACTGATTGTCTTCACCAGCGTCCAATTTTCCCCAGTTCCAAGCTGTGTAGAGGGAAACATCACCTGAATAACAACAAATTGGCAGTTGAAACAGTCAGATTTACAAGGATAAACCTTTCTTAAGGAGACACTGAGGATAGCTTCAGAAGAGACAAGAACCAAACATGAAAATATAAATCACATCCAATAAAACAGTCAGACATCGAAGAAGCAATCACCAAAGTACCTAATTTTATATGCACTATCAAATAGCAATGCTTTCAAGAACTAAAGATGCCAAAAACATAACCCCAGGACTGGGACAATTCTGGATCCCAATCCCAAAAACATAGCAGATCTGCAGCACGCTTGGTCTGCCTCACCAGCAGGGGAGAGGGGAAAGAGAAAATGGATAAGGTGAATGAAAGGCTATCGGAAATATGATAAAATTCAAATCGAGTGACTTATGATGCCTAAGATGTGCAAGCATATATAACTTCCACATAAGAAATTTATTAACAAGGATGAGAGAAATAAAATTTAAAAACCATTGGAACAAGTCATTGGCGGTAAACAAATTTCTGAAATGTTATATTATATACTCACAGTGTGAAATGGCACGTTGTTTTTCCCCATAAACTGATAAAGCTCCACATTCTCAGGATTCTTCCACCACTTCTCCCATTCAGATGTGTAGCATGACGTTATTGAGACGTATCCAATAGGAGCATCAAACCAAACACAGAAGACCTATAAAACACGATTTGAATTAGTAGTTGATGTTTAATATATATGTTGATGAGATTGGCTAGCAGTGAAGTTCCTACTTTATCTTTATATTTCTCGTGTGGGACAGGAATTCCCCAATTTAGATCCCTTGTAATGCATCTCTGTTTAAGCCCTTCCTCAAGCCATGGAATTGTGGTTTGAACAGCATTTTCACTCCAAGATTCAGTACGAGATGTCCCCGTAATATACTCTATCAACTTATCTTCCAGCAACGGAAGATCAAGAAACAGGTGGTCGATGTCGCGAATTTGAGGTGTTGTTTGACAGACCTGTTTGAGAGAGAAAACACGACAATTATAATAACAGACCATAGTCTGGCACCTCTATGAGAAATCCAAATCAACAAAAACAGTGAATTTCTCTATCCAATAGAAATCTGTGAGCCAGGCAAATAAGATAGGAAGAAAAACGAAGCATGCACAGAGCACCCAAAATCAGCTAGCCATTACCAGTAATATGTATTATAAACATATGCAATACATATCTACTGTCACAGAGCATTATAATTGCATGATAACTGTCTTCAATTACTGACTAATGCAACTGCGCCACGTGTTTGAACAAAAAAAAGTTAACTAGATAGAACTACAATAGAAAGTATTTCAAACACAAGATCTTTTCTATAATGGGATGATGACCATGAAGGAGAGAAGCAAAGCTCACCTTGCACCTCGGATCTATGAGTTCACTAGGATTCAGGAGGTTTCCACAATTTCCGCACTTATCACCGCGAGCAGAACCATAATTACATTCTTCAAATGGACAGGTACCCAAAACAAGCCGATCAGCTAAGAACTTATTGCATGTATCGCAGTAAAGCTGAAGACACGATGAGCCACAGTTAAAGACTTGGGATTTAAGAACCCCAGTAACTGAGTAGTGTAGATCCTTCTACTTAAGAAGAACATATGGGTGCATTTGAGTCAAAAATACATTCACCTGCTGCGTGGTATTCTCTGAAAGACAATTGTTTTCCCACAACTTGTTGAAAACTGTTTGGCACACTTGTGTGTGTTGTGGAGTTGAAGTTCGCCCAAACTCGTCAAAACTTATATCAAACCAGTCATAAACTTCTTTATGAACGGCATGGTACCTAAAAATGCACAAAAAAAGAAAGAAACATGAAACATGGTAGTATCAAAATATGACCCTGAATCATAGATGCTACAGTGCAAAGTGATCTGGAAGGTTCTCTCAAAACCATTCCTGGAAAAATCTGTAAGAACTTGTGTATATTTCCCTCTCTTAAGCTGAACAAGGGCTATACGATTAAGATTCAGAACTCTTATCATGATACCAAATCTCATAAACCTATACACTGCAAGTCCACTGATCAAAAAAGAAAAAGGGAAATCAAGATACGATATTACTTGTCACAGATTTCCTTCGGGGTGCAATTCTCCTCGAGAGCTTTGGACTCAGTCGCAGTCCCATAATCATCGGTCCCGCATATATAGATCGCATTATAGCCACGGAGACGACAGTATCTAGCATACACATCAGCGCTCAGAACACCTGTAAGAAAATTACACACACAAAAGCATTTGCATAAACACACACGGCTACAGGAAAACGACATATAAAATTCACATCGATAAAGGTGATTAATGAGGGGAAAGAGAGAAAGTTAAGGATTCGATTACTTCCAATGATGTTTCCGAGATGAGGGACGTTGCTGACGTAAGGGAGAGCACTTGTAATTAGTATATTTCTCTTGCCAGGGATCGGCAATTTGGGGCTGTTCTTGCCGTCTTCCATGGCGAAAAACCCGAGAGCACAAGTCAATTAGGGTTTTAATCGAAGAATCAGAGACGGAGGAGAAAAGATGAATCAGAGAGAGGCTTCCCGCTAGAAAAAAAAAAAAAGAGGAAAGCTCTTTTAAGTAGTAGTAGAGGTGTCAAAACGGCTATGGGCCGGGTCGGCCTGTTAGACCCGTCCCACGAATATTTGCGGTTTCTCGGGTCGGTCTGCGAGTTTAATTTAAATATTAAAAATTGAAATTAACAACTTTTCAAAAAAAAAAAAAAAACTTATCTATCCTGTAGAAATCTGTGAGTCAGGCAAATAAGAGAGGAAGAAACATTAGGATTATTGAATACTGTAATGCAAGTGCAATGGAGTCTCCACAGAATATGACATTCACATAGGCCATGCATGCTTTGTGATTTTTGAGCAATCTACAAAACAGGACATGTTGTTACTTTTGATCCGGAGTGTTCTTGGGATAAGCAATCATAGCATTTTTTGTCTTTGACCTAATAGTGGTGTCTTTCCTGCTTTCTTCATTCATTCGTTTCTTTCCATAACTTTGCACTGTATGTCTGAAAATAGAAGATCATTTGCTCATATCTTTGGAGGATGTCTACGAGAGTTTGCATTCTTTTTCATCAACCCTTGCAGAAAAGTAAATGTGAGATTGATGAAACTGCTTCTAGGTGCTTTTAATCCATAAAGATTGTAGGAATTGATTTAACTATATAACTCTGGATCATAGCTGAGATCCCTTGAGTGAAAATAAGATATAAGTAAAGGAGGATGTTAGGTTTTAGAGGCTCAAATGCGTCGACTTTAAGAGCTTAAGCCGCAACACACCAAGATCTAAAGTAGTTTGGATAAAGCAGAGACTAACACAGAAAATGAAACAGAGTTTTTTCCCTCTGTGTAACACAGAGTAAGGTGAAGAAGAAGAGTGTGTCACAGAGAAGTTTGAAGAGTAAGAGAGCACACACAGAGATTTGTTCACCCGGTTCACGGTGTTAACGAACCGCTACATCCGGTTAGGATCTTTCGATCCACATCTTTCCACTATGAAGAAGAAAGTGACTACAAGAGATACAAGTGATTCACTCTCAAGAACTCACCTTGTAACACTCTCTGTTCTACTTGAGAAAACCCAGCCCAAAGCTTAAGCTTCTACATGTTGTCTCTCACCCTTCTATCTACATTGTGTGCCTCTCGCTGTCCCTTGCCTTAGCTCTCTCTCAGTTCTCTAAGACCTTGTACTGCTACCCAACGCCAAAGAAGGCTCCTTTAGTCACGTTTTCGGTTTCGCCCAAACAAGCCTTAGACACAACATACAAATTGTCCTTCTCATGCCAGCTGTAGCATCTTGTGTCAGAGCAGAGCAAGTACCACAACAGCTGCTGCTCCTTTGAGGTCCCAAAAAAACTTGACTCAACCAGAGTTGAATTATATTAACTCTAGTTTCTTTTGCTTGACCACTTGAAGAACTAGAACATCAAGTTCTCATCTTCACAGAAGAACACCAACGATCACTAAATCCCATTTTCCTCATTACATATATTATCTAAGAAATTCCATTCGATTTGATCAAAAGCCTTACTTACACTTATATCCAAACTTCATTAAGGATTTAGTATTCAGCGAATGTAAGCTCATGGGGCTATTAATATATAAGAATGTTATGAATGTTATAAGTCTCCCTGGTATGAAGGCAGAAGTGACGCAATAATGTAACCATGGTTGGTTTCAACCTTTCTGCTAAGATCTTTGTAATTATTTTCTAGGCCACATTGCATATAGACCAGCTGTTACAGGTATAGTCTCTCATTTCTGCGGGATTATCATCTTAGGAATAAGGGAAATATATATGGGTGTGGTTTTCTCAGGTTACAAGTTGTAGTTCCATCTAAAATAACCATGTTCAACGAAAAGCTTAACATAGTTGATCACACCTTAATTAATTTGCACTCTTTCTTGGACTCTACGTAACGTAATAATAAATTTGTAACCTGAGAAAACCAGACCAGACCAAATTGCTCAATACTTTCCATACCGGAACTGGTATTTATTGGATTACCTTGTACGCTACTCTCACATTTAAGGCCTTAGGGTTAGTTAGCGCCGGCGCTAGAGACTCTCTCCGTCAAGCGATCATGAATAGAGGAGGACATTCATCAGATTCAGTCCCGACTGATATCGTTGTCGAGATACTCTCGAGATTGCCTCCAAAATCAATCGGGAGGTGTCGTTGCGTGTCGAAGCTATGGGGGTCTATGCTTGGCCGTCCATATTTCACCGAGTTGTTCTTGACCAGGCCATGGGGTCGTCCACGTCTATTATTCGCCCTCGAACGGGCCGATGAATGGAGCTTCTACTCGTCGCCTCAGGCTCAGTATCCATATGAGAAGTCATCTCTTGTAGTAGCCACCCATTTTCATCTCAAGTTTCACCAAAACATGTGGCCACTCTTTCGTGGCTTTACCTCTGGTTGGATCTATTTCTCTGAAATGCGGTTCTCAAAAAGGAGCGAGGATACAGTGCCTGTGATTTTTAACCCTAGAACGAGACAATATGCGAGCTTACCTAAACCGACGACAAGGCGCAGAGAGTCGAAAAGCTTTTTAGGGTTTGATCCTATTGACAAGCAATTCAAGGTGTTGTTCGTCGCTCCTCCAAATAGATATGCATCAATGGATTATGACCATAGAATCCTGACAGTGGAAGCTGGAAAAATGTGGTGGAGGAAGATCCAGTGTCCCTTAAAACATGATCCTTTGTGTAAAGGGATATGCATCAATGGGGTTTTGTATTACGTAGCTGCACCTAAGGAAATCTCTAGTGATAAAACGTCTGTGATAGTTTGCTTTGATGTTAGGTATGAGAAATTCAAGTTTATTGACGGAGGAGAATTCACTTGTGATGATTGGCCTAGGAAATTAATAAACTATAAGGGTAAATTAGGTGTGATTATTCTGAGGGATGCTGGCAATTATTTCGACTTGTGTATGTGGGTTCTAAAGGATGTCGAGAAACATGAGTGGTCGAAATTTGTCTACAATTTGCCTGAGAATGCATACGCTGATGTCTGGAATCATTTCATCGTTGGGATGACCGCTTCAGGTGAAATTGTTCTGTCGGAGAGGTCTAAATATGGGTGGTTAGATGTATTATACTTCAATCCCGAAAGGAACACTCTCCAACGTGTTGAAATCCAAGGTTTGGAGGATGATAGTAGAGTTCACGCCTTTGTAGACCATGTGGAGGATCTTAATGCCAACGATCCAAAGCAACTCAAGTCAAGCCAATGTCTAAATATCATTAGGAGAAGGCCACAACCACAACGATCTCGTGACCTCTGCGACTCTGCTCCATCTGAGAAGAACAAGCAGCCGACAAGCCTCCTGCAGAACAAGGACGAATTATTAGCTAACCTCGAGTGAGGAATGGTGTCGATTTGTTGTTATTGGCTATTCTGATATTCAAGGCCAAGCCAAATTCATGTACAAGAGTCTAGCTAGTTTTGGATGTGAGTGTGACTTCTCGTTTACAGGTTTCGTGTGAGCTTTATCACTCTCTTTGGTCTTTCATATTTTTGTTATTTCTGGTTATCACTCTGTTGGGAGCAAACTAGTGTTTTATCCTACACTGTGTTTTCATAAAACTTTTGTTTTGCTAATGTTAATGTTTAAAAAATGTTCTTTTAAAAACGTCTATAGTATTATTGTTTTCTTTGACTTTGTTTTTACGAAATTACTAGATCGATGATACCAAGAAATAAGAGACAAATCTCGTAAGAAAAACTGGATATTTCAAGCTTGCAAAAACATGTTTCAAGTAGATTATCCAAAATGCTGGTGTGTGCCAAGTGTCAGCTGAAATCGTAGAATTTTTTTGGGATCTTATGTCAATCTTTAATTTATATTGATTCCGTGAATGATAGCAAAGAAAACAAAACTTGAAATGATTCTATTAATTTTGTTCTTTCCACTTGAAGACAGTGAGCCTTTGGAAGTGTCTACCATGTCAGATGAATGAGCACATACATATGTTCTTAACAAGAGAGATTATATTCATGAGCTTTCTTTCTTTGTCCGTGACACATCAAGATTCATACTTAACCATTATTCTCTGCTATGAGATATAAAAGACAAATATTTTCTTCGTCCGTGACACATCCCAAGGATGCACAAAAAAACAGTGCAAAGTAGTACCCAAGACTTTTGTATCATGGGTGCTATAGTGCAAAGTGCTCCAATAAAAGATCTCTGAAAGGTTCTCTCTCAAAAACCATTCCTGAAAATCTTTTAAAACTAGCGTATATTTCTTTGGCTAAGTTAAACAAGGATATACGATTAAGATTCAGACAATTCTCATCGTGATACAAATCTCATGAACCTAGACATTTGAAATCCGCTAAGAAACAAATATTTCAAGTAAATTTTAGAGTTCCTGACGAGTTGTAAAGAGGAGCGTCTCTGTTTGCAAACCCGTCCTTTTCGAGTGTTACCGGTGCCAATATTCCAACTAGGGGGGATGGGCGTTTCATCCGAACCCGAAAATCCGAACCGAACCCGATCCAAAAAAATGATACCGAA
>OVAY01001338.1:0-31045 GCA_900406395.1 Kernera saxatilis | reverse complement strand
TTAAAGTTTCAATTTCTTATCTAGTGATCGTTTTTTTGGCTTCGAAAACTGGAAAAATAAATTTTCCACAAAATGAATATAGGTAAATAAAAAAACCGGTTAAATTTCTTCCAAATTGCCTTCTCTTTCAAAACTAATTCACAAACAAAGCAANATTGCCTTCTCTTTCAAAACTAATTCACAAACAAAGCAAGTTACTATTCACGATCAAGTTTTTGTTAGTTCATTCTAAAAACAAATTGGAAGAATAAATTTCAGTACAAAAATAAAAACGAAACAAAGGTTACTCGAAACATCGAAGAGACCATATAAACACTTTAACAGTTTAATCGACTACTTAAACATAACATCGGTCTAATAAAAAGTACATCGGTTATACATACCTCTGATCAAAAGAAAATTAAAAAACTCTTTTACTTTTTAAGATTGCATACTAATCATAATTAAAATGGAAAGAACAACAGAAATAAGAAGGAAGAACCTCACGAATCCAACTTTTTTTTGTGCTGCCCACATAGTAGAGTTGGAAAGACAAAACGAAAATAATGTTGAAAAGAACTAAAAGATGTTCAAAACAAAATAAATGGAGTCAAAAAGACATAAGTGTAAAAAGATGCAACATTTAACAAAGTTAGCGGTTATACCAGGAAAATGTATATAACGATTAATAAAAAGACGTAACTGTAGGAAAAACACACTTCTAAAAGATGCAACCTTTAGGAAAGTTAGTGGTTATATCACGAAAAGGTATATAACGATTAATAAAAAGACGCAACCATAGAAAAGACACACCCCTATAATATATTTTTTAGGATTGCTATTATTAATAGATAAGCCGGTTTGTGTTTGGTTTTAAGTTTTATTATTCAACTTTCTATTGATCAATAAACTTGATAGATTTTTTATTTCTTTCATTTTTTTTGTATTCGTTTATCGAATCAATTGTTTTATAAATTTATGGATTGGTTATGCTTTTGAGTGTTTCTTAGGTCCAATTCACATTCAGTTTTAATTTATTTGTTAAGACAGTTTTGATAAAAAAAAAAAAAAGTCATAGTGTATACGTGTTTCTAATAATATTACCAACTCGATTCATAATCTTTTTCTTATAAAAACTAAATTTACATTATATAATTAAAGAAGGATTGTTTTTTAAGTAATCTAATGTTTCTTACCTTACGGTTAAAATAATAGAGACAAATCAAAAGGAATCCACATGGCTGAAACAACTGATATAATCATATATGTTTGTCCGACTCCTAAAGTCCTAATCATACTTAACTTGTTAGTAACAGGTGGAAAATATATAATAACTTGATATAAACAAAACTAAGAATTAAGCTGATTATCTCGTGGCACTTATATAACAACAAAATCAGCAAAGAGGAAAACAGATTATTGAAAGAAAATAAGAGGTTAATTAAATTATGTTATAAATATCATTTACACGTCCAAATTGCCGACAAAAAACGTCCAAATTAGTGAATAGTCATCAGATTGTGAATTTAAATCTTTTGATTGATTACTTTAAAATTTTCTTCGAGCTATTTTGCAAGAATCATAATTTAGATGTGACACCTACTTTTTTGTAGAACAAAAAGATTCACAAATTTTCCATGATTAAATAATTCACAACTTATAAACAAATTAGTCCCAACTCTGAGATAATCTTTATTTTTCTCTCTCTCTATCTTCCTTCAACATGGAGCTTCTTCATTCTGCAACAATTCAAAGTAAACAAAAGCTACTCATTGCAGTGACCATCGCCATAGCTCTCTTCACCATCATCCCTCTCCTCTACCCTTTTGTCGACGACCCTAACTTCTTCCTCAAGCAAGAACCTCCAAGCCAAACCAGCATCATCAAGCTCCAAAACGGCGTCGTAACAACACACCAGGGCTGCGACATATTCTCGGGAGAGTGGGTTCCTAACCCCGAAGCGCCTTACTACACCAACACGACGTGCTGGGCGATACACGAACACCAAAACTGCATGAAGTTTGGAAGACCCGACACGGATTTCTTCAAGTGGAAATGGAAACCCGACGGGTGTGAAGATGACTTGCCGGTTTTTGACCCGTTTCGGTTTCTTGAGATCGTGAGAGGGAAATCCATGGCGTTTGTTGGTGACTCCGTTAGCAGAAACCACATGCAGTCTTTGATCTGCCTTCTCTCTCAGGTAAACATCAGAATCTCCTTACATTATTTTCTAGTTGTTTTTGTTTTTCTTTTTAGTGAATAATAACCTCGACAACAATTTATTTGTTTAAAAATATTGCTTAATTTAGGATTTAAACCTATTCTTTTCTTCTTATTTTTGACATATTTTTGAATTTTAGTTTTAACATTTATTTTTTTCTCATTGAAATAATGATTTCACTTAGTGTTTTTACTAAAATAAGAAATTAGATAGATGATGTAAACAGATATACGAGTATTATTTTATCAGTAGCTCATATATATATTTTAGTACTCATGCACCCAAAAAAAAATCATATAACCACTCTTGACTTCGAAGTAACATTCTAATCGATGAGCTTCTAACTTGAATCATTAGGTCATATGTATAATTTAATTATTAGTCGAAGTTACACTTTTGATAAAGTAGTATAAACGAAGTTAGATGTGCACCATTACTTTGATCATATATCATTATATTAAGAAGTGTGTGCATATGCATATACATTTTTTTTGTTGTTAAAACATATACATATACATTCACATGTATGCTATTATCTAAGTTTGATAAAATCATATAACTACTCAATTATTTATATTTAATTAAAAGATTGCTACGTGCAGTGCATAAAGGTGATTTTGGTTCACCGGTGCCACAATTATTGAAATAATGTTTTCTTATACTAATAAAGTAATTAATAATTATAAAACAGAAATAGGAGTCCTTCCAATGATTAAGTATGTTTAATTAAATTAGTTTAGTTTATAAAATACACGTTGACATTTACCCAGAATCCATGGGTCACTTAGTTGACTAATATTGAATAGTCAAATTACATAAACAATGTCAAACAGGGACGTCTAGCCCGGCTTCCTTTTGTTAAATTTCGATTCGGATATTTATGTATTGAATATAGAAATCGAATCTCATCTGGTTTGGTTTCGTTTTAAAATTTGGTTTCAAGGAATAATAGTGTTTATGTTTTTCTTTTTTCTTTTTTTAAATCAAAAGAACACCAGGTTTTGTTTTGGTAGGATTCGGTTCGTTCAGGTTACAAATTATTCAAATTATAGAAATGAAACCAATTAATTTCCAATTTAGTTTGATTTTTGGATCCATATTTTCGATCTGTCCGGAATAGAGATGCCTCGAAAACCGTTATTCATGACATTTTAAAAACTGATTTGTTTCCCTATATATATATAGTAAACTTGTATAGATACATTATTTACGCAATTAAAATCCATTTAATGCTACAAATACAGTCGTAAACAAGATTTTAACACATTTCAGATCGAATATCCGGTGGATGCTTCGGTTAAGGATGGCGATTATTTCAAACGATGGACATACGAGACATACAATTTCACGATCGCCACATTTTGGACACCACACTTGGTAAAGTCCAGTGAACCCGACTCGCTGCCCGAGCATACTGACCTTTTCAATCTATACCTGGATGAGGCGGATGAGATTTGGACGGCAGAGATAGGAGACTTTGACTACGTGATCATCTCCTCTGGCCATTGGCATTTCCGGCCATCAGTCTACTACGAAAACCGGACAATCACCGGTTGCCATTATTGCCAATTACCCAACATAACCGATCTCGCTATGTTTTACGGGTATAGAAAAGCGTTTAGAACCGCGTTTAAAGCGGTTTTGGACTCGGAAACTTTCAACGGGGTAATGTACTTACGGACTTTTGCGCCATCACATTTCGAAGGGGGGTTATGGAACGAAGGAGGAAACTGTTTGAGGAAACGACCTTACCAGAGCAACGAGACTCAAGACGAAACGACAATGAAGCTACACAAGATTCAGTTGGAAGAGTTTTGGAGAGCTGAAGACGAAGCGGAAAAGAAAGGGAAGAGGTTAAGACTATTAGATACGACCCAAGCGATGTGGCTTAGACCCGATGGTCACCCGAGCCGCTACGGCCATCATCCCGAGGCTAATGTTACGTTGTACAACGACTGTGTCCACTGGTGCCTGCCCGGTCCGATCGATAACCTCAATGACTTCTTACTCGCTATGCTAAAGAGAGAAGAAGACAAAGGACTATTGGCTCAAGTTCGGAAAATGTTGTCCTAATGACCAAACCAAATCAAGTCTTCTGCTTTCTCTCTCTCTCTCTGGTTTATTTAATTGAATTTAAGAGATGGTCAAACGTTGCGTCTAATTATTGGATTACCACGACCTCACCATTAAACACCATATATACATACATATTTATGATAAGACCAGGCAACATTGTGTTGAAGCAGACAATGGAGCTTCCTTTGTTTGCAATCCTTCAAAGAACACCAAGAGTTGCAGTAACATTAGCATTAGTTCTATTCCTCCTCACAATAGTCCCTGCTTTATATTCTCTCCTTGCCAATCCAATCTTGCCTCTATCAATCTCATTATCCGAGACTGATCGCCGCCCTCCACCTAATCATAAGCGTCTCAGTCATCTGAATTCTTCATCAAATCAGATTCCTTCACCCGTGAATGGTCCCACTCCTGCTCCATCCGACCATACGCCTTCAAGACATCAGAATTCTTCATCCGATCGGATTCCTTTACCCGAGAATGGTCCCATTCCCGCTCCACCTAATCATTCGCCTTTAAGACATCGCAAGTCTTCATTTGGTCAGATTCCTTCACCCAAAAATGGTGCAGTCCCCGCTCCACCCAATCATACGCTTTTAAGACATCTGAATTCTTCATCTGGTCAGATTCCATCATCTGATGATCATTCATCTCCAGTCACCACATCAACATCAAGGATGCGGATCGGAGATGATGAGCAAAGATGTGATCTTTTTACCGGGGAATGGGTACCAAACGAAGAAGCTCCATACTACACCAACACCACGTGCTGGGCGATACACGAGCACCAGAACTGCATCAAGTACGGAAGACCAGACACTGGGTTCATGAGATGGAGGTGGAAGCCAGACGGCTGCGACCTCCCCATCTTTGATCCTCAAGAGTTCTTGGAAATGGTTAGAGGAAAAGCCATGGGGTTTGTTGGTGATTCCATTAGCAGAAACCAAGTCCAGTCTCTCTTGTGCCTTCTGTCTAGGGTAAAAAACTAATCTAATTGTCAATGATCACCAACTAACCAACATCTCTCTATGTGTTGACCTCTTTTATTTCCTTGTAGGTGGAATATCCTGAAGACATTTCTTCTTCGCCAGACACAGATTTCAAAATATGGAACTACACATCCTATAACTTCACTCTTCATGCCATATGGTCACCATTTCTAGTGAAGACTACTAAACCTGACCCTACAGATCCGAAGTCCAGCCTCTTCAGCCTATACCTCGACGAGTATGACACTGAGTGGACGAGTCAGATCGACCAGCTCGACTACCTGGTTATATCATCCGGCCACTGGTTTTACCGGCCGGTTATTTTCTTTGAAAACCAACAAATCTCTGGGTGCCAATACTGTGTGTTACCAAATACGACTCAGTTGCCTTTGTACTATGGATACAGGAAGGCTTTAAGAATATCTCTAAGAGCTATACTCCAAAATTTCAAGGGTCTAGCATTTTTGAGGAGTTTTTCTCCTCAACATTTCGAAGGTGGGCCGTGGAATGAAGGAGGGGACTGTGTAAGGACACGACCTTACAGAAGAAACGAGACTATACCCGAAGGTGCAGATCTCAAGATTCGCGATATTCAACTGGAGGAATTTAGAGCCGCAGAAGAAGAAGGGAGGACGAAGAAGGGTTTGAGATTGAGGTTAATGGACACGACACATGCAATGCTATTGCGACCAGATGGGCATCCTGGGAGATACGGCCATCTGCAGAATGCAGATGTGACTTTAAGAAATGACTGTATTCATTGGTGCCTGCCTGGACCTATCGACACTTGGAATGATATTTTGCTACAAATGATGAAGACAGAGAAGTAGAATCCATCCCTCAAGAATGAGTAGAGGAAACCAATATCTAAAATCAAGAAAAATTGTAAAGAACCGATTCTTGTAGGAGTCTCAGTATTTGATTGCTATGTATTCAGATCCAAGGACGCAAAACCATTTGAGAAACAATTATCGTATTCCTATCAATTTTATATGCAGTATTTTGACTCCCTTGTGCAAACTAAAAGCACAACATAGTACTCGTGTACACAATTTCTCAAAAGGAGATCTTGATGAAAACCAGGACGTGCAAAGCCAAAATGTAGACGACAAAAGCCGACCTGAGATACATAAGCCTTGTTTGGGTTTCATTTCTTGTAGCAGATGAATATGGAAGGTAGGAATGAGTATCAACTTCGTGGTCTGATCCAAATCCCCTATCTGAATTTGTTCTCTTGAATCTGTTCCTTGCAGCATTCCCCTCAACGTTAAAGCTCTCATATCTTCTCCACAAACTGTTTAGTCTCTCTAACTCCATCTCATTTGAATGAATCTCACCAACAATCCCCTCTGCTTGTGCCTGATAGGCATATCAAAAGTTTCTGTTAAGAAACAGTCTAAAGGGAAAATGTAGATTGATTTGGCTTGAGATGAACCTGCTTTGCAGCCAATTGCTCGATTAGACTATGAAGTTGTTTATCCAGTGTCTTCTCTCTCTGAGCTGTGAAAGCAAAACCTTCCCAGTCAGATAATATGAATGAAACTTTTCACGCTATAAACCTATCTAACAAAACTATTGGATTCTTCCTTGTATGGCTTTATATATGTTGGAGACATGATGGTCTGAATAGTGATAAACTCGTAACTTAACAAGAAATCAGATTGAAGTTTCTAGTGTGAGAAACATGAAAAAAGCTGAGAAACACAATCAGTGTTGATGACGCGAAGTACCTGGAGAAGGCTGCTTCAGTGCTCTTTCCTGTATAATAGCCCAACTCCTCTCTAACTCGTGAACCTTCTCTTCCATTGAACTCTAAAGAATAAAATAACTTACGCCGCAGTCAGATATACAGGGTTAGAGAATTTCATACCCATGAAAGGTAAAATGAAAACTAACCAAATCATTCTTTTTGCTCTCCAACTTCTCTAGCATAACAGACTTCATGGCCTCTGTATCTTCTCCATCTTTTCCATTCCCATCAGGCTGGATAACAGATTCACCAGAGCTTTTGGACTCCCTTGCATCTAGAGAAGCTTGTGCATCTTCCTGCGCAGTTTTCAAGCTTTCCTCAACATCTTGTAGCTCCTGCAAACCATATAATATCAGGCGGATCCCAGACATGAAAAGAACTAATATCTATATTTGAAATCAAGAAAAGAAAAGGACTAACATTCATATCTAAACAAGATCACAGACATGAAAAGAACCGCTGTCTATATTTTAAGAAGAAAACTTCTATCATCTGATATTCTGCTTCAGCTTTATATTCCATAACTCACCTTCAGCTTTCTAAGAAGAGAATCTGCTTCATGTCTTTTCTCTTCTATTCTTGTCTCACAGATTGATATTGCATTCTCATATGCACTATTTTCTTCCAGCAGCGTCTGCTCTCTCATTTGGGCCTAATTGCAATAGCAAAAGAAGAACCATTAGAATCGTAAACTCTCCTTTTGTAAAATGGATCACTACAAAATCACCCAAAGACATATCCAATTTATAGCAGAAATCAAGATTCTCGAATCAGCTTCAACTTTTAGGGAAATGAGAGATACTCAATAACTCATATCGATCCAATTCTTTCGAATCAGGAAAGAAAACAGGGAAAAAACCTGTTCACGAGTAGCGGTATGCGAATCAAGCTGAAGAGTGAGAGCGGCATTGGAGGCGAGGGAGTGAGCAAGAAGGTGAGGCAGACGCTGGGAGATATCCGGTGGAGGCAATCTGAGCCGCAGATCTTGGATCGAACGGCTGAGCGTTGTCGCTTTTCGGCCAAGCTCATCGACGTATTTCTGCTGCTCCTCCGTGAAAACCAGTGGGATCCGATCCTTCTCATCGTCTCCCTCTTTTCCATTTTTTCCGACGACATCGGCAGCCCAAGCTAGAAGTCCGGCCATATCTTCTCTCACTTCTTCTTCTTCTCCTTCTTCTCCGTCTCTTTGGTCTGACACACAAGACTCAGAACGATCAGAGCTGAACCGAAGCGGTTGGTGCTTAAACCGGTCCGGCTCGATTGTGATAGTTGAGTTCTATTATTGGTTCGGTTTGCTAGAAAAATTTTAAACGAAAATAAAATAAAGTTAGATGGTTAAACTTAATTGGATATACGTGACAAACAAAAAAAGTTTTTTTTCCCTGGTTTTATAAACAAAAAAAAGTTTATGGGATAAAAAAACGTTTCTCGTTCTCTGTCAAATTTTTACACATATAAATTCCTATACTTACTTTATATATTATGAAAATCATAGTTATTCCTTAGATAGTTTCTTTTCGTTTCCTTGGGATTTTTTAAATAAATAAATAAAAATTATTCGACTCATATTGTCAATTAAGAAATTTGATTTTAGAACATTTCTCAAGAGGAATTAAATGGTAAAAAAATAAATTAATAAATGAATTCTTATCTTCTCCCCATTCAATAGGAGCCTAAAAAATGTAATATGCATTACCGCGTGTTTGCAACTTACATTGCTTGCAATCAACCTCTTCCTCATTGACTAAGCAAAACATCAAATCACAAACCTCTGGCATCTTCAAAAACTATCCACAAAATTTGGAATTTTTTAAAATAACCAGTTCAAACAAAACATAATAGTATTCGATCATACATACGACTTAAGTTCATAAAGCAAAGGTTTTTCTTGCATAATACAATAACATCCTAGAAACTATTTAAGATTTAATAGTAATCAAAACTATATTCGTAATTCTTATTCTTTCATTTTGGGCATATATCAATATCTTGCATAGGCTAGCATCTAGCAAGTTTCCTGCACGTTGCCAAAACCTTAGCTTGTAAACCAACTTATCTTATAAATTTACAAAATTTCCCCTATATTTTCCTTTTGTGGCAAACAAACACCCGACCGTCTCATAATTAATTAAAAACGACCCCTTTAGTTATTTTTGTGAAAACTAATCCAATTTCCAAATCCGTCGTTATCTCTTTCATCTCTTGACTAAGCAAAATGTTGAAGAAAGTGAGGCGAAAAGTCAAAGTCTTTATCACGAAACCCTTTAAAAAGCCCAAGAACAGACCTTTGAGACCTCCATCACCACCAGAGCCACCACCTCCTCCTCCTCTTCCATCGTCTCCACCGCCTCAAGAAATGGCTTCCTCGAGACATAGAAACGCTCCGTTTCTCTTTCCGAGATCCGATTCCTCTGTTTTACCCGATCCGTCTCGTTTCTTCAGCAACGATCTCCTCTCAAACCCTCTCCCTACAAACTCTTTCTTCCAGAACTTCACTCTAAAAAATGGCGACCAAGCTGAATACTTTCACCCTTACATCATCAAACCCTCGGTTTCATCCCTCTCGATCTCATACCCAACTCTTTCTCACAACTCTGCTTTTATCTTCGAGGCTTTCAACGCCGACATCATCATCTCCGGGTCAGATGGACCCGACCAACATTCCCGGAAAACTCATCTGATCTCTTCGTTCAGCGATCTCGGCGTCACTCTCGATTTCCCTTCCTCTAATCTCAGATTCTTCCTCGTCAGAGGAAGCCCGTTTATCACCTGCTCTGTCTCCGGTAACTCCTCAATCACAATCTCAACGATCCACGCGGTTTTATCGTTTTCCGGGAATAGCTCGTCTACCAAGTACACCGCCAAGCTCAACAACAACCAGACATGGCTGATTTACGCATCTTCGCCGATTAATCTGGCAAACGACGGCGGTAGTTCGATTAAATGCGGTGGTGGGTTTTCGGGTATAATCCGGATCGTCGTGTTACCGGGTTCGAATCCCGATTTCGAATCAATCCTCGACCGATTCAGTTGCTGTTATCCAGTTTCCGGCGACGCTGATTTCACAAAACCATTCGCTTTGGAGTATAAATGGGAGAAGAGAGGCTATGGAAATCTCCTGATGCTCGCTCATCCTCTTCATCTGAAACTTTTGGCAAGCAACGATTGTTCAGTCACCGTTTTAGATCATTTCAGGTACAGAAGCATCGACGGAGATTTGGTCGGCGTCGTCGGAGATTCATGGGCTTTGAGACCGGACCCTGTTTCGGTGACGTGGCACTCTATCAAAGGAGTAAAAGAAGATTCTCACGAAGAGATCATCTCGGCTCTCGTCAAAGACGTCAACGCCTTAGATTCCTCAGCTCCGGTCACAAATTCGTCGTATTTCTACGCGAAATTGATCGCGAGAGCCGCGAGGTTAGCTTTAATCGCCGAAGAAGTTTGCTATCTCGATGTGATTCCAGCGATTAGAAGTTACTTGAAGAACATGATCGAGCCGTGGTTAGATGGGAGTTTCGAACCAAACGGGTTTCTGTATGATCCTAAATGGGGAGGCATAATCACGAAGCAAGGATCGACAGATTCGGGAGCAGATTTCGGGTTCGGGATTTACAACGATCACCACTATCATCTAGGTTACTTTCTATACGCGATTGCTGTGCTCGCTAAGATCGATCCTCTGTGGGGGAAGAGATACAGACCTCAGGCGTATACTCTAATGGCGGATTTCATGACACTGGGGAAGAAAAAAGGGGCGAATTCCAGTTATCCGCGATTGAGATGCTTCGATCTTTTCAAGCTTCACTCTTGGGCTGGAGGGTTGACGGAGTTCGCCGACGGGAGGAATCAAGAGAGCACGAGCGAGGCCGTGAACGCCTACTACTCCGCCGCTTTACTGGGGTTAGCTTACGGGGACACACATCTGGTGGCGGTGGCTTCGACGGTCTTGACGCTAGAGATTCACGCCGCGAAGATGTGGTGGCAGGTAACGATATTTAATCTGAATATAAGCAGAATCGAACCGAATAAATTGAATTGAACCGCACGAGTTTTAAAAACCGAATTGGGTCCTAGTGTCTTAGGTTTTGGTTTCGGTTTACGTTCGATTCTATATTTGTTGGGCTATAAAAATATAGAACCAAATGAAAACTCGAACCTAAATGGTATTACTATTTGGTTTTGGTTCGGATTTGATTTTGTAAAATATAACTAAAAGACAAGAAATGGGTTTTAATTGGTCATCTTTGGTTCGATTCGGTATAGTTTTAGTTGGGTTTCGTCTGATTGTCTGAATGATGTAACCAAATTCAAACCGAAACAAAAATCATACTAGAGCAGAGCGATTCGTGCTACATTAGTTTTAACTTTTAAGCGATTTGATTACTAAATTTTCTTCTTGGTGGTGGCAGGTAAAAGAAGACGACACAATTTACCCGAAAGATTTCACGGCGGAGAATCGTGTGGTTGGGGTATTATGGTCAACGAAGAGAGACAGTGGCTTATGGTTCGCGCCAAAGGAACGGAAAGAGTGCCGCCTTGGGATACAGTTATTACCGTTACTACCAGTGTCGGAAGTTCTGTTCTCGGATGTGAAATTCGTGAAGCAGCTCGTGAATTGGACTTTGCCGGCGTTGGCGAGAGACGGCGTCGGAGAAGGCTGGAAAGGATTTGTGTATGCTTTGGAAAGTATTTATGACAAAGATGGAGCGATGGAGAAGATTAGAGGATTAAATGGGCATGATGATGGAAACTCTTTGAGTAATCTGTTGTGGTGGATTCACAGTAGAAACTCTGATGATGATGATGATGACGATGAAGGTGGGTACGGTGGTCATGGCGGTGGCGGGAAGTATTGTTCGTTTGGTCATTACTGTAATTAAGCTTAAAAGTTGTTCGCTTTTTGAAAATGTTCAAAAAAAAAGTTGTTCGCTTTTTGCTTTGTTAATTCAATGTTTAATGTGTAACTTGATAATTTGCACACACACAAAAATGTGTAACTTGATTTATTAAATAAAACTTGGTTCACCTCATCATTGATTGTTTATTCATAGTTAGATGTCGATAGTTTTGAGTTGTTCATTTACACAGGCAATCTAGTATTAGTGCTGGCTATAATATTGGTTCTCAGTACATAGGTTTTGTAATAATAGAGGAAGCAACCAAAGCTAAGTATAATCAACACAAGAAAGTTCAATAGCAGAAAGTTGTCTGCTTTATTCATTCTTTTGTATGGTCTTTATATATGAAACAAATAACAACTAGAATCATCAAGATTAATTTCTACAAATTGGGAAAGTGGGTAAGTGGAGAATGTAGAGATGTTTTCCTATGATATAGAAAGAAGATCGTTAATTCTCCGTATTATACAATTGCATAAAAAATAAATAAAAAAAGACTAAAGCCCAATTAGTATAAACAATGATATATTTGAATGCTCCTAGCAAAATAAAGTTGCTGGTTCTTAAATTTATGATTTTTTTACAGAACATTTTTATAGACAAAGAAAAAGTGTTTTAAATTGCACATGAAAAAAAAAAACGATTCAATAATTTTGTCTCCTTTGTTCTACGTGTCTAAGAACATTAACACATAAAAACTCAGTGTTTCACAAGGCACATTAGAGAGTATTAAAAGTGAAGAATTCTATCATGTGTATATATGTTTTGTGTGCCAAGTGAATTCCATCCCGACTTATGTGCCTATCTTGAAACGCTTTCTTCAGAGAAGCTATGACCGATTCAAAATGGTTGTTGATGTGTTCCGTTGCAAATTCGTTCAGATATCTCAGACATCCCTTGTCGTTATAAGGACATATGATTGGTTCTTCTTCTGGCCGTTGAGCAAATGCGAGTGAGAGACATAGCGATAAGACAAGAGCTACCAAAATAACAGAGCGATAAGACAAGAGCTACCAAAATAACAGAAAGAGAAGTACAAGGAAGCACAAATCTAGACGCCATGATTCTTTAAGCTTTTGAAGATTGCAAAAATAGATTAAAGAATGGCCACAAACAAAATCTGAAGAAGATAGATGGTGACTATATCTATTAATATAGTCCATGACCACGACTAAGTCTTTTCTTATTTTAGCTGAAGGGCTTGCTTTGGTTTCTTGTGGATAAGTTAGTGGTTTATTCATGCTTATCAAATAATTAGTTGTTTCTTCGTTGCAAGATATCCGAGGTTAACCTTCTGTTTTTTTCCTTGCTTTGCGTTGGAGTATTAGAGGAAAAAATTAACAAAATCAAAAAATTAGAAATAAAAAGTATGGTCAAGGGCAACCTTAATTTGGATAAGAAAATGAAAAGTATTAAAAATATTTATCTAAAACTATTATGTCAAAATACACGTGTATTTTGCACTAGAATCGTTGATATGTATCCTATATTTTACCAAAACATATATGTGATTGAAAGTTCAAATTAGTATTGTAATTATAAAAATTACTTTAGTATCTTGTGGATAAATGAGCCCATTCCTCACACTTGATCGAGCTCTAGGTTCTCAATTTCGATTGTGTTGGATTAGTGTAAGATTTGTATTTTAAAGATTTATGCGCGGAGAATGGCGAGGGTGTTTATTCATCGGTTATTACGACGGTTCATGTTCTTGCTCTTATCGAGGATAGTTGATTTCAATCTCGATGCTAGAGTGGAGCGGTTTCACGGAGGTTCTGCTACTGCGTCGTCCATCTCCGTTGTGGGAGTTATGTCCCACTACGATGAAAAATTGGTCATGGAAAAGATGATTCTCTCTTCTCCAATTAATGATGAATGGGTTTCCCTCATAATCATCAGCGGTGAATGGGTTCGTCTCTTAACCGCTTTGCTTTGGAAAGAACCACCATGGAAACCACCTTGGAGAACAATGGAAGATGTTGTTCCTGGATCTAGAAGATTGATTTCAAGGAGAAAAGAAGAACATTTTACAAGGAATATTCCAATACAGTATGATTGGTATTGGAATTTGGCAAAAACAGAGGAATCACCGAAAACAGTTCATAGGATCATGCGGAGTGCATTTTGGAGTCTCATCAAAAAGGTGTTAGCCAAACACATTTACCGCATCTGGATGAAATCGATTACGAAGAAGGAAAATAACAGATTTCATCTGTTAGCGAATAAGGCTCTCTGTGGGATAGCATCGTTAAATTCACTTCTTTCGTTAAATCATTTTTTGCAATTGATGATTTTTGTAATCATTTGTGTTTTATTAACTCTGTATACTTAAGTAAACTCCATTTGAAATTAATATAATTATTATGATGTTAAAAAAAAAAAAAAAAGATTTATGCGCAAAACTGTCTAAGTCTAAGAAAACAAAATTTAAAGGGTGTGTTATGGAGATTCCTTAGTTCGAATTTCGCTTGGACCGGGTTTCGACTTTGACGATAAATGTATAGACTCTAGCCTAGATTTTTTTTAATGTTTTACTGTAAAAAACATTATCCATAGTCCCGAACCTTGTGGTCAGATGGTAAGGGGACGGGCCTGGAACATTAACACGTTTCAGATTCGATCCACCTGCTGCGTAAAACTACAACACATTGTTTCTGGACATCCACACGAATATGAGCTCATGCTTTCGGGCCCATTTGTATATCCGGAAAGAGAGCCTATCCGTGGATTGCACATTTTCCAGAAGATTAGTCTGGGCCCCTCCATAGGACTGAGATTTACTTCTGAATTATAAAAAAAAAAAAACATGATCCATCAATTGCGACTAAAGGAAGTGTTTTAAAATGAAAAAAGTTGTTGACAAAAAAAAAAAAAAAAAAGTCACGAAAATTAGATTTTAGTTTTTGGGGTTTTTTTTACGGAAAATGGAAATATTTTGTTTTGCGTTGATTTTTGTAAAAGAAAATTCATAATCTTGTTTCTTTTAAAATGATGGACGAGACGTGGCAACAAGTCTGGATAAGGTGGCTCCAGTTTGTCTTTTGTTTATCCCAACAAATCTAGATTAGTTTAATTTTTGATTTAAAAAGAAAAACGTTTATTTGTATAGAATTTGCTGTTAATTATCACACGCTAGATATATTATTATTAGAGAATTGCTAAAAATTTAAAACACGAATGATTTCTCAAAAATATGATTATTATTTAAGACAAGAAATTTCTAATTATTATTTTATTTTTGGCTCCAAATCTAGAATAGTAATTAATTTAGATTACCTAAATTTGGGCCAAAACAATTGACCATTGAAGCCTAAAAAAGAAAGATTGACGTGGTATGTTCTAGTGGTTGGTGGGTGTGCCACTGCCACATGATCTCGAACTAGTGAAAGTGACGGATTTTCGCTAACATTCTGAAATATTCGTCACACGTGGGACCCACGAGTTTAACCTTTTGCGAATGTGGGAAAGACATCTAAGCCCCTGGTTTTGCTAGCTAACGAAGTCGTCGGTCTACTCCATCCAATCAAAATGATTAAACAAAAATTTAAATTAATTAAATATTTTCCAAATTAATATTTCCGATGTGAAATTCATTTAATTTCCAAAGATTTTGATTCAGAAGTAAATTATACTATTATTTGGCATGCGACAAAATTTGATGGGCATAATTAAGATTTCTTCTCTCTTTTCATCGACATTTATTCTCTTTAATCACTTCATTAGATGATATAAAGGTTATCAATTTTCTTAGGAGCAAGTATTTAATTAGAAGCAAGGGATAAAACGACGTCGGTTTGTAGAAATTTTGGTTTATATCTATTTCCTCCTGGTGAAGGGAACGAAGAGCGCACGAAAGCGAAGGTACAAAGAGTTTTAAATTTTGAGAGAGAGCCTTCTCTACACAGTCCAGCATCACCAACACGAAGAGAGGAAGAATCTTTGAATCGAGATTTATTTATTCCAGGGTGGAATTTTACGGCGAAGATGCATTCGCCTCTGGAGACTCAGCAGCCGGAACGATGCCGCCCGATGACCTCGTCGGTATCGGAGATCGAAGAGGTTATACCCGAGGAGTCCGATAGAACGACTCTGCTTAACGACTCTAACGGTTTGTCTTCATCCGAACCGGTTCGCCGTCGAGTGTCCGGGAAGTTGCCGGTGGACGGAGGACCTCGTCGGGTTTGCCGGCAGCAGTCGTTCGGCCGCGAAATCGGCCACGCGGCGGCTGAGACGTACTTAATCACTGGACTTAGCTTCAAACTTCTTCGATACCTCGGGTACTGATCTCGATTTTTCCCGGTTTGGGATAGGTGTATTGATGATTACGCATAAGGAGGAGTTCGTGATTGGTTATAGATATCTTAGCTGGCTTTTGGCATTGTGTGCACGGTATTGTTAGTTAAATATATAATATATCTCGTAGTTGTTGCTTGTTCTGCAGAGAATCCAAGGAATTAATCTGTCTTATGTTTGCAAGTTGCGTGAGATTTGGGAACTTTGCTCTAATTAGGAAAGTTACTCCATGTGCTGTTGATTCACTCTTGATCTATTGAACATGTGATTTCTTAGTTGCAGAGACTCGCATTTAGTTCCTGTATCTTGAAAGCCTTGAAAATCTGATTTTTACTTCCAGATTCTGTCGAAATCTATCCAGTTCAGCAAGAATTTATTTAATTGTTAAGTCTTGTTCAGGGTAGGCTATCGATGGATCACAAAATTACTTGCCCTTACATGTTATGCTATGCTGCTTATGCCGGGCTTTCTTCAAGGTTTGATTTTTGTTTTGTCTTTGCTGATAAATAAATTCATAGAAAGGACTTCTTCTTTAAATTATTTTGTCTTTTGGAAAACGAGTCTTTGATTTCTCATCCCAAGTTTGTTTATCTTCTGCAGTTGCATATATTTATTTTTTCTCGTCACAAGTCCGGAGGAGTATAGTGTATGGAGATCAACCAAGGAACAGGTTTGTGTGTGAACTGAATTGAATCTTACTTTATCCTTTCACCTTGGCTTAAAGCGGTATGTTGAATACCTGCTCTTATCATATCACCTATGTCTGAGACCGTTGATGTATTCCATGTATGAACGGCGATTCGGTAGGCTGGATCTGTACTTACCAAGCAACAATGATGGCATGAAGCCGGTTGTGGTTTTCGTGACGGGTGGAGCTTGGATTATTGGGTGAGTAGCATACCGGAGTTACAACATTCTCCTCTGCATAAGATTGAAGTTCGTTTATTTTACAATTTCCGTGTATGTAGTTTAGTGTAGGTATAAGTAAGATATATATCTCGTGTCCCACTTCCCATGAGTTATAAAGTTTCCTTTGACTGTTCTTTTGTTGATGTTTTTGTTAAAAGAATATTAAAGATCCTGATTTGCTCTGTATTCTTGTCTCTACCAAGTTTCATCTTCTTGCACTAGATGAAGTCACGTGCTAATAAGTTCATGTTTGCTACTCTTGGGCTGATATTTAGGTACAAAGCTTGGGGCTCGCTCTTGGGAATGCAGCTAGCAGAAAGGGATATCATTGTAGCATGCCTTGACTACAGGTAACTGAAGCACACAATTCAAAATTAGTGTTCTGTTAAATATATTCCCTACTCTGGATTCTAATTAGACAAAGAATCGAAAATATTTTACCTCTGTTTGGAGCTTTTTGGGACTTGGAAGATTATTGAAAACCTATATTTGTTTCATGGATTTACCAAGAAATCATTTCCTTTTGGTCCAGAAACTTTCCTCAGGGAACAATTAGTGATATGGTGACGGATGCTTCTCAAGGAATCTCATTTGTTTGCAATAACATCTCTGCATTTGGAGGTGACCCCAACAGGTTTAAACTCGTTTGCTTTGATTTTGTTTACCATTTGATCTTCCATTCGGTCTCGGGTATAGAACTGCATGTGCTTGTTTCTGTAGGATCTACCTGATGGGGCAATCAGCTGGTGCCCATATAGCCGCTTGTACTCTATTGGAACAAGCTACTAAAGAATCAAAAGGAGAGAGCATCTCCTGGAGGGTTTCCCAGATAAAAGCTTATTTCGGATTATCTGGAGGGTACCATTTTCTAAACTCTGCTTTTGGATTTCCCGTTTGTTTCTATGTGCTTTTTGGTATACAGCAATTGATCTGCTTATCATTTTGAACATGAACAGGTACAATCTGTACAATTTGGTTGATCACTTCCATAATCGGGGCCTTTATCGCACGATTTTCCTAAGGTAAATTCTCAGTTAATCAAATCTAAACGCAGTCTGATCAGTTATATCTTTCTAATGTTCAACTCCAACTTGTAGCATAATGGAAGGAGAAGAGTCCTTAGAAAAATTCTCTCCGGAAGTAAGATTGAAAGACCCAATTGTTGGAAAAGCTGCATCGCTATTGCCTCCTATTATACTTTTCCACGGATCCTCAGATTATTCCATACCATGCGATGCAAGGTATATGATAATCCTCTTGAAGTCATACATTGTTAATCCTCTGCTTTACTAAGACTTCCTCTTTTTGCAGCAAAACTTTTACAGACGCTCTCCAGGCTGTTGGAGCCAAAGCCGAGCTTATATTATACAGCGGAAAGACACATACTGATTTATTTCTTCAGGTAAGCCACAGAAACTACCTTAACACTGTGTCTCACACAAAGACTTAGCACGGTGCTGGTATAATAAACAGATGAGAGTATTTGTTTCTAGGATCCCTTAAGAGGCGGTAAAGACGAACTCTTTGATGACATAGTCTCAATGATACATTCCGAGGACAATGATGCACTGACCAAAGACTCATTGGCTCCTCCCAGAAAGCGTCTTGTCCCAGAGTTGTTGCTAAAACTGGCTCGTGAGGTTAGCCCTTTCTGACCGCCAAAAAAACGAAAAGAATCTTGTTTCGTTTGCTGATTTATGTTTACTTGCTCTGTATTTTCATTGTATTTGATCTGTTTCTTAGATATAAGTAGAAACTCTCACCTGTTATGTTGTTGAAGCTGAAAGCTATTTCCCTTTTAACTCGGACTCTTAATCAACAAGAGCAAAAGAGCTTATCTATCTAACTTAAAGTGTCAGTCGGATTAGATATGTTGGGCTTCAAAATCCAAAACTTTGTGGATCCACCAATTTTCATTTGACCCATGCAGATTTAAACACATCAATATGATTACTTCCACAAGTTTGAAATCTGAAAAGGTAAAATTGATAATATCCAGTCTTATCACATTCTCAAAAGGTGACAGAGATGTGACAACACTCATGGTCTCTTGAATATTTTGTTACTAAGAAAATGATGGTGATCATATGCAAATTGGATTTGTATAAACAGACCATAGGTGATGTTGATATAACTAACTTGTGGCTCATGTTCTTCCTAATCTTTGGACTCCAAGCGACTTGGCAGATTTCAATTGGCTCCTCGGATCTCCACCGTTTGCCATGTCAGCTTGACCGACCTGATGTGGAAGCAAACAAAGTTAGTACAGGCCATATTATCTCCTACATATCACTAAAGAGGACTGCCTCATACGAAGATAACAAATGGTTAAGACTTGAGAGTCATCATTTTCTTAACAATGCTAAACACTTTCCATTAGAAGATATAAGAATACAAGTAGTAGTTTTCAGTTTTTCCTGATGGTTGATGATTCCAAAAGCCAATGTAAGCATCTGTGGACTGGACCCCATACACAACCCTTCTCAGAAACTCAACCAGCCACAGAATAATCAAACAACTTTTCAAGGCCACTAACTTCTCGCCACGTGCCAGCCCTCCCGATTCTATCCTTCCTTTGCCTTATTAGTCTCTGCTTTCATATACAATCTCCCTCACCAACAAACTAGTACATCTGAGTTATTATGTTGAAAGAAGAGAGTAATTGGGCACAAGCCTGTGATACATGCCGGTCAGCCGCCTGCACTGTGTACTGCCGAGCTGATTCTGCCTACTTGTGCACCAACTGTGATGCTCAAGTTCATGCTGCCAATCGTGTTGCTTCCCGCCATGAACGTGTTCGAGTCTGTGAATCATGTGAGCGAGCCCCGGCTGCCTTTTTTTGCAAGGCAGATGCTGCCTCTCTATGCACGGCCTGTGATTCACAGATTCATTCCGCAAACCCACTTGCTAGACGACATCAACGAGTTCCAATTCTGCCAATTTCTGGAAACTCTTACAGTTCCATGGCCACTAACCATTCAAGTGAGACAACAGTGACGACAGATCCAGAGAACAGGCTGCTGGTGGGTCAAGAAGAAGAGGATGATGATGAAGCAGAGGCGGCTTCGTGGCTGTTGCCTAATTCAGGGAAAAACAGTGGTAACAACAACAATAGTCAGAACAATGGGTTCTCGATTGGTGACGAGTATCTGGACCTTGTCGACTACAGTTCAAGTATGGATAAGCAATTCACAGATCAATCCAATCAGTATCAACAAGACTGCAACGTACCTCAGAGGAGCTATGGGGGAGATGGAGTAGTTCCACTTCAAGTTGAAGAACCAAAGGGTCACATGCACCACGAGCAACACAACTTTGAGTTCGGTTTCACCAATGTCTGCTCAGGAGCTCATCGAAGCTACAATGGTTCCCCGAGTCATATGGTAAGCTTTGCTATTCAGATTCTTTACTATGACCAGCATGCTGCATCTTTCATCATACACACTAATCCATGAACAACTAAATGAATAAAAGAAGCATGCTTCCTTACCAGGAGTATTGAGAATGTCTTTGTTTCTGTTATTAGGTACACGTTTCATCCATGGAAATCGGAGTTGTGCCAGAGTCAACAGCGAGTGACACAACAGTATCACACCCAAGATCGCCCAAAGCGGTAACAGAACAACCACCTGACCCTCCTACCCAGATGCTCAGTCCAATGGACAGAAAGGCTAGGGTCCTGAGATACAGAGAGAAGAAGAAGACAAGGAAATTTGAGAAGACCATAAGATATGCTTCAAGGAAAGCGTATGCGGAGACAAGACCACGGATCAAAGGACGGTTTGCAAAGAGGAAAGAAGTCGATGCAGAGGCAGACCAAGCTTTCTCCACAATGATAATGTTCGAGACCGGATATGGAATTGTTCCTTCATTCTGATATGCTCCTATGGCAGAACAGAACTAGATTGCATGCTCGTAAATTACTTACTGGTTTGAACTCCTGCAAGTTATTACCAAATGTTATGCATATAGATCTGTACTTTTGTCTAACTTCAACGAATTAATTAGATATATTCATATATTGGTTCTGTAGTTAAAACAAAATTAGCCCACTTGGTAGAAATCCTCTTATTTGTGAGATATTACCAGCACATGGATACTAGTGCCCTTCATTCCAAATTCAAATTGATGCTATAAAGAGATATGCATTACTTTAGCTAGCTGTACCAAGAACAGTCAACACGGAACTCACCTTGCCTAGGTTTAAAGTGAACAATTTCTTGGTGACACTTTGAGCATCAACTTGAACACGTAGGAGATAAATGATTCCACTTATGACACCTTCACTTTTGGCCACCTGGAAAGGACCATAGAGCTCAACTTATCTACCACTAGGATAGCTTCCCACTTCCATGGTTAAGCTGATGAATTCCTTCACCAATCAAAAGATTCGTTTTGGCCATAACTGAGTGAGTGAGCGTTAATATCCATATGAATTTAGCCACCAGAGTGGCGTAAAACATGTTCTTTTTGGACCACAAAAATGGTTCTCATTCATTCACTGAAGCTAGAAATGTTCACTGCAGCAAAGTTCTCAGACCACCAGAAAATCTGGTATCAGAGCCATGTCAGTGATCTGGCTTGATCATGTGGCACAAACTTAAAAACCAAGCAAGTAAATCAAAGATATCCTTGGACCTTGGTGGCATATATCATCAACAAGGAAACTTGAAGTAGTAGAGCTTCTACTAGATATCTTTCCAGAGAATTTAAAATGCTATGACAACCAGTTTAAGAGCTAACGAATTTAAGAGCCAATTGAATGTTAATATTTCGTGATAGATACGAGATATCACGTGAAAGTGCATAAAAGTGATTACCTTTTGGCAAAGGTCACTGCACTTTTGCACTTTTCCTCAGATAGCTTCTCACAGCCATGGGAAGTGGAGAATCCGCACAAAACTTAATTACAGTTACAAGCTTTATATGGTCCCTGGACTCTTGTTCTCTTCTCAGTCTTTTCAAGAAAATAAGCTTTCCACCTTAAATCTGAAAGAAGGAAAGTATTCGTAACCACGAAAATTGATAAAATAATGAAAACAAATAAGTGATAGAGGTTTCTTTCCTCAATCTCTAAAATTGAGTCACAATAGACCAAAAATGCATTTTCCTCCACATAACTCCGAATGCAGCTTTCATGTAAGGTGGAGGTCTACACATATGAGAGGAGTTCCAAACCACAGATAGGCAAAGACATATAATAAGCAAACCACTTCTTGCTTGAACCACAAGTGAAAAAGACCAATACACATTATTCTTCATGAACTAGAAGCACTTTAAAATCTCCACAATTTTCATCATTAAAGCGCTAAAAGCAGAGATGCCTCAAATTTATCCAATTACTTCTGTGGTATAGACACCAAACTTTGGCGGGATAAAGATCTCCAAATATGCTTACTAATTGTAAGGAACCTAGACTCTTTTTCTTTGAGTTCAATGATCATGAAACGATTTCATAACAGTTCTCCATGCCAACCAGTAATAACAAGAAGAAGTTAAAGTTTAAGCTAAGTACCAATTACCAAGAAAAATAAACCTTTTCAAAGTTTAAAATCTTCCCTTATGAGAAAGAGAAGTGTGGTGCAAGCAGAAATGAAATAGGAAGAGATGCGAAAAGTGTATCCTAGGACCAGCCTTATATACAAACAAACTCACTTTTCAGCTGTGGAGGTATAGAGTTGAAGAAAGCCACATGAATTTGGCCACTAGGGTGTCCTACAATCTCGTTCTTTTTGGACCACAAAATGGGCATCATACATCCACTGAACCCAAAAGCGTCATTGGAGCTACCTAGTCCTCTAGACCTAGAGAGTATCGTATCCTGTACCTGTACCTTCCACTTATTAAATATTAGAGGATACCACCAACCAGCAAATTAAGCAACTCCAAGTACTGGTGATTACTAGTACAAGCAAACCCGAGATGCTGAATACACGAATGGGTCACTAAATAGCTTGCATCTGCTAACCAAGAAACTAGTAAACAAAGGTGCTTTTAAAGTTTGCATCTACTGATCCTATGGACAGTAAACGAGTGTAGCTCAAAACTTTACATTTGCCTCTGTGATCCTAAAGACAAGTCCTGAAACTTTCCATCTCTGACCCGAGACAGAGTATAAACCCTAACCTCCGCTAAATAAAGCTACAATAAGTGATAGAGTATTATCATATTCTCAATATGTTACAGAGATGTGACGGATCTCATGAGTCATGTTTTGTTACTATGATGGTGATCAAGAGCAAATTTCTACATGAAATTATGGACATGTGATATAACTAACCTTGCTAATTTGGACTCCAAAATGCCTTTCAACTTTTGGGGATCAGGTAATAGTTTTGTGATGGCGCTGGGACTCGAAGCCTTACTCGGAGATATACTTGGACAGTTATCACAAGTTTCAAGAAGAATATTCAACTACGTAAACATTGGCCTGAAGCCAAAGAGATAAAGTATCTAGCTTTACTTCAAATAAATCCATACGAAAATAGTAAAAGGTGATACGAAAAATAGTAATACCATATGGTGTTATCCGGACCACTTCCTCTTGAGAATCTCTGTTAATGGCAAGTGGCAAAACCTAAGCAACTTGTGAACGGGTCCCAACGAAGGAGTACATACTACATAGGAGGAGATGTTTACACTTTACACTTTACACTTTACACATATTTAAGCCTTCCCAAAAGCTCAGCGAGCCGCAAGATGATCCAATAACATTGAAGGGCCACTAACTATGTGCCACGTGTAAGCATTGAGGATTCGATCTCTCCTCTGCTCATTCTCTCACAACAGATAATAGCTTTATTAGCCCCTTCTTTCAGACACAAATCTCCCACACCATCAAACTCACTACATCTGAGTGTTATTATGCTGAAACAAGAGAGTAACGACATTTGTAGTGGAGAGAACAACAGAGCGCGAGCCTGTGACACGTGCCGGTCAACCGCCTGCACCGTGTACTGCCATGCTGACTCTGCCTACTTGTGCACGAGCTGTGATGCTCAAGTTCACTCTGCCAATCGCTTTGCTTCCCGCCATAAACGAGTCCGTGTCTGCGAGTCATGTGAGCGTGCCCCGGCTGCTTTTCTGTGTGAGGCAGACGATGCATCTCTATGCACAGCCTGTGATTCCGAGGTTCATTCCGCAAACCCACTTGCTAAACGCCATCAGCGAGTTCCAGTTCTGCCAGTGTCTGGAAACTCTTACAGCTCCATGTCCACTCACCACCAAAGCGAGACAACAATGACCGATCCAGAGAACAGATCACTGGTGGTAGTAGGCCAAGAGGAAGGTGAAGAGGATACCAAAGAGGCGGCTTCGTGGTTTAGTGATGAGTATCTAGACCTTGCGGATTACAACTCGAGTATGGACTACAAATTCACGGGTCAATACAATCAACAAGACTGCGGCGTACCACAGGCAAGCTACATGGGAGATAGAGTTGTTCCGCTTCAACTTGAAGAATCAAGGGGACACAAGCAACAGAATATCACCTCAGGAAGTCACTACAGCTACAATGCTTCCATAAACCATAACGTAAGGCTTTTGTATATTTGTTAGCCCTTCAATTCAGCATCATCACCCTGTTTTTTTTCACCATACACACAAATCCATTGATTATACAACTGCCAACAGTTGATCTGTAGTACACAAAAGTTTCACCAGAGGTCTATAATAATAAAAAGAACATGCTTCCTTACGCATCGACTCTCTTTAGTCCTCTTTCCAGGGGGGATTGAGAATGTCTTTGTTTCTGTCATTAGGCATACATTTCATCCATGGAAACCGGCGTTGTGCCGGAGTCAACAGCACGTGACAAAGGGACGATGGACCATCTGCCTGGCCCTCCAATTCAGATGATAACCCAACTCAGTCCAATGGACAGAGAAGCCAGAGTCCTGAGATACAGAGAGAAGAAGAAGACAAGGAAATTTGAGAAGACAATAAGGTATGCTTCAAGGAAGGCATATGCTGAGAGAAGACCTCGGATCAATGGCCGGTTTGCAAAGAGGGGAGAAACCGAAGCTGAGGACCAAGGCTTCAACACAGGATATGGCATTGTTCCTTCCTTCTGATGTGCTCCTATGGCAAAAATAAAGACTAGATTGAAAGCTGTAAATTATTTTTAGTTTGAGATTCTGTTTTTTCTCTGCATTGGTTAAACAAAACCTCTCTACTCAGTGCAATCCCAGTTGTGAAATATACTTTCCATATCACCTGAACATGTGCAAGCTAAGTGAGTTCTCTAATTATGCCATCCCAGAACATTCTCACACTTCCCTGAGAAGAAGAAGGTTCTACATATATAGACCAATTTTTAGTATAGATCAATCACAACTACAAACAATATGTAATTGCCTATAGGTATGGGCCATCCGCATAAACATACTTACTTGGTGAAATCTCTTTCTTGCTCTTAATTATCTTATAAAATAAAAAGCTATATTTGCTCACTTTTCCAAGGTATATGCTGATAAAAGAATGACAAGTGACAACACAAAGAAAGAAAAAAGAAGTGACACTGTAACTAAGGATTCCCTTTTGGCCATCTAGAAAGGGACATAGAGCTAAACTTATCTACGGATCACAATTCTTTGATTAAGCAGCTGAAGTCTTCATGTACCAATCAATAAACATTGCAATCAAAAGATTAGGTTTTACGCATATATGTTATTTATCAGCCAAAGATCTGAGAACGGTGTTAACTTGCCTTACCAAAACTATTATTCATAACTTTGAAAATAAATCTTAGAATAGTTGGCAAAAAGAAAAACAAGATATATACATCATCACAATTCACAACAAGTCTTTGTTACTAGACTGAGTCATATTCCCGGCATAGTTAGTAATAGAAACCATAAGCCAAATGTGTGATCTCTGCTTCAAGAACTATAAGAAGAAATAACAACCAAGTGTATAGCTGAGTGAGCGTAAGTATCAAGTGATGGATTCGAGACCTCACGTGAAAAGTGCATAAAGTGACAAAAGGTCGCTGCACTTTTGCACTTTTCCAGAAATCTAAGGATATTTCAGATCTTTTTTCACAGCCATGAAAATTAAAACCAGCACCAAACTTACACTCACAAGCTTTTTACATGGTCCCTGGACCCTCATAGATTCTCACTCTTTTTGCTACAACAGGTAAAAAAAAAAATAATTAAAGGAAATCCACAGATGGGCAAAGAAGAAGAAGCAAAGACTTGTTTCTTTGAACCACAAATGAAAAAAGGCCAAAACAGATGACTGTTGATGAAATCAAAAAATTTTAACCTTTCACAAAAATGTTGAAATCAAACACTAGGATATCATTCAGAGCTATTGATTCGCAACCTGAAGCGATTGATGGAATCGTCTCCTTTTGCTTAAAAAGTTCATCTCTATCCTAGAGAGAGACCAGTTTAAACCCTAACATACACAAAATTATGAAATAAAAATTCCCAAGTAATTCAATTGGCTAGTTTGATGACAAGTTAGAAATCTCCAATCTGAATAAATTTCACAATTCAAATACGCCTGTTAATTCCGTTTTCAATCGAATGGTCGACGGAATCATCAACTCAATGTATACAAAATCATCCCCAGAATCGGGATTGTGACTTGTGAAAAGCGCCAAGAAGAATTTTGAGAGATATTGTTCTATATTTATGGGCCTACTAAGCCCACCAAGGATCCGATATAGAAGGGCCCAATCATCAAACCTGTTCACGTCTTTTGCTTCAATTGTTTCAACTTTCTTCTATCAGCTACTTAAATTAATATCCCGTTTTATATATATCGAGTGATTTTGCTAGTATTATTATCAACCCATCATTTCCCTTTTAGCAATCAGTTTCTTACTTCTTTTGTCACTCACTCACTCCATCTATGGATCAATGACTTTATGGCCCATTTATCCCAAGACTACACGCCAAAACTTGAGGGCAATAATGCGCACAAGAGGGGATCGATCGTTTTCTTTATGGATCAATGACTTTATGGCCCATTTTTTTTGGCCAGAACTAGGTCCTCCTGGAACGATCCTCACGAAGAATGCAGCAGGATTATCATGATCCCTTTTTGAGTAGTTATATAATTAAACTAAACTGGCTACTCTTTCTTGGGTCAGGAGAGTTAGTGGTACAGCTTGTTTGTCTTCCTTTCTTTTCACTATATATATAAATAAATAAATTCTCTTCCTCCAAATATATTTATATAATATATAAACTTCCTTTTTTTAGTTCCTTGTTTACAGCTTTAAAATTATATCCTAATTTATATATCATCATCTTCAAATGAAAGAAAAAAAAAACAAAATAAAACTTTCGTACATTGTTAAACCGTTAAAAATTTATGTTTCAACAGTGAAGTCTAGCACACAAAAAAAAAAGATACATAAAAATCGACTTTTGTGATCCGGCCCAAAAAGATATATATGGGCCGGAATTTCACGGATACCAAAAAAGAAAATAGATAGATTAGAGATAGAAACTCAACGTTCGATCAGAACAAACAACTCATGATGGATAATGAGTTCTTGGATCATCTGTAATAGAAGATAAGTCTTGATCAAAGTCATGATCCAAGGAAGAAGAACAATATCTGCCATGGATGCTTTTGCCTGCTCCTCCAAGCCTCTTCATGGATGTGATAACTTGACGAAGCTCCAAGTTTTCCTCTTTAAGACTCAAGTTCTCTTGAAGAACAAGATCATTGCTGTCTGAGGCTTGGTTAAGCTTATCTAAAAGCTGGTGGTTCTCGCTTCTAAGCCAAGCAACCTGTGAGAGAAGCTCATCTAAGTGTCTTTGCTTTCTCATTCTTGACCTTCTTGCTGATTCTCTGTTAGATACCATACGTCTTTGCTTTCTCTCGTTGATGACGAATATATCTTCAGTTGCTTCGTCGGAAGTCGTAGAGTTGTTGCTTACCGGAGATTGTAGATTGAGTTCTTGAATTTGAGGGTATGGGATAAGATTGAGATTGTTATTGGCTGAAGGGTTTAAGTTGTTGTAGCAATGGTTTAAGTGGAAGTAGTCTTGTTGTTGCATGTTGTTAAGGCTTGAGCTATCATAATTTGGCTGCATGGTCAATTTCTCTCTATATATCTCTCTCTCTAGAGCTCAAAGAGGGTGAGTTAATGGTGGAGATTGGATGAGAAGGAGTGTTTATACAGAAGAGAAAGGCATAAAAGTGGACCACACCTTTTTGCAAATTGGTGGCTTTCGTGACACATGCTTAAGGGTTTTGCTTTTGAAAAAAAATAATTTAGATTATGTCTTCTACATGACCCATTGGCATGTCTTTTTTTCCCCCTTTAAATTATTGAGAAGACTATTTTTTTTTTTTTTACAGGTTTTGCCATATAATTCTACAATACAAAGGATACTAAAGAGAATTTTTGTTGTTGTTGTAAAACTCGATTAATGACATGCATCGATACACAGGACGTTGAATTAGAATAACTTGGTCCCATGCATTGACATATTGTTTATTCATCGATCGGTTGATGCATGCATGAGAATGATACTAGGGAAAGCATACCGTATATTTTATCATAACCATTGCATGCATGTATGAATGCTGTATCATATACAAACATAACATATATATATATATATATATATGATGACACATGCGATCATGATGAGTAGTTTAATAACCAAGTGGCAAGTTGTATCCGGTGCATGTGAGTATAGGAGAGGGTGCCATGGCCATCTAGTGGCATCAAACAGGTGCACATACATGATGCATATGATCATGATGTTCATGCATGATTGAACTGAAAAAGGTTTATAATATTATGCCCATGCATTATGATGATAATGACACATGATGACTTGGGTTCATTATGTTTATATTGTGGATAAAATCAAGTTTTGGATATCAGTATATGTGCTTACGTCAGAGAGAAAATTTGTCGTTTCTAGTTGTGGGGTTTCAAAATTATTTAAGTTTAGAAACAGTGCTTTTGTTAGCCAACATATAAAGTGGTGATGATGCCAAATAAGTCAATTTATAAAGCTTATATATATTCTTTATTTAATTTTAACATCTACACAATTCACCAATTCCTCTTCTTTTTTCTCTAGAAAAATAAGAAGATTATCTCTTAGACCTTTGAGATTTCTCTTCTTTAATCAAATTATTATCTGGTTTTCTGCGTAGACTTTTAGAGGTCCTAGATAAATTATTAAAGAATGTGGTGTTTTCTACTATAATATAACACACACACAAAGTAAATCTAAAATTTATCTAATTAAAGACATAAAAAGGGTAGTTGAACCTTTTTAGTAATATAATAAAACTATTAATTTAGAATTAACCAAGAAGTTATATTATTTACTTTATTTCATCCATATAATTTTAAGTTTCTAATTAATCGGTCGTTTAAGCTCAAACACAACCATTGGCAAACTTAAATTATATATGTAATATACTATAACCCATTGATTGTGCATGGTCTCTTAACTGTTTGGAAAAAAAAATTCAGTTCGTTCGAAAAGACTACGGAAAACAAGGAGAATTTGAGCTTTGTTTATTATTGGGTAAACGTTAGTAATAACAGAGTGGAAACAACAAGAGTCCGCAAGGTGCGGGGTTTCTGCTGACTACTTCTAAGATTTCTCAAAGTATAGTATGCAGGAAGCGTCCTCTCTCTGTTATTGCTCTTGATTTTTTTATTCTCTTCTTCATTCACCTCCCATTTTCTTATATAGGAGGTCCATTACGCTCTTTCCAATTATTTTTAGAATAGGAATCTCGAGTATATCTCCTTAGAGTTTATCGATTCGAATATTCCGGAACAGTCCAGATTTAGTCGTTTCTTATAATATTCAGTAAATCTTCTGGAATGGTCCAGATTTAGTCGGTTCCCTAAATCTTGGATCTTTTTCCTTCTAGAAGTCTATCCTTCTTTTCTTAAAAATGTTGAAGCCTTTAAAGCAATCAACGGGCTTGGTCCGTGACAAAATTATGCCCAACAGCTTGCCCCTCACTCTCTATTTTTTTTTTAAGAATTTAGAGAGTAGTAAATACATGTGCATAATTTCTTCATGCATCTATTTGTATATCTAATTTAAATACCACACTATACATATATAGAGTGTATTCTCATGTGAAGCTTCTTTTTGTTTGATTAGAACAACTTAAATCATAGTCTTCAATCAAAATTGTGTCGTACCTCATAGGAAATGACCAAAGCATGGTATTTGATGACATCTTTTAAAGAGATGACAAACATATGGTTTCTTACTTCCTTTATTTAGGAGATGACCAAGATATGTACCTTCCTCTTGGGAAATGACCGAAATATGGCATCTCTTTTATTTGGGAGATAACAAAAATATGTACCTTCTTCTTGGGAAGTGACCGAAATATGACATCTATTTTATTTAGAAGATGACAAAAATATGTACCTTCCTCTTGGGAAGTGGCCGAAATATGACATCTCTCTTATTTAGAAGATGACAAAATATGCACTTTCCTCTTGGGAAGTGGCCGAAATATGACATCTCTCTTATTTAGGAGATGACAAAAATATGTACCTTCCTCTTGGGAAGTGGTCGAAATATGACATCTCTCTTATTTAGGAGATGACAAAACATGTACCTTCCTCTTGGGAAGTGGTAAGAGTACGGTTTTTTCCTCATGGGAATAACCAAGAATTCGTACATTCCTCTTTGGAAGTATCAAGAGTACGTTTTTTCTTCATGGGAATAACCAAGAANATGGGAATAACCAAGAATTTGTACATTCCTCTTTGGAAGTATCAAGAGTACGGTTTTTTCCTCATGGGAATAACCAAGAATTCGTACATTCCTCTTTGGAAGTAGCAAGAGTATGGTTTTTTCCTCATGGGAATAACCAAGAATTCGTACATTCCTCTTTGGAAGTATCAAAAGTACGGTTTTTTCCTCATGGGAATAACCATTAAAAAATTAGAAGTGCGGTAAGTTCC
>OVAY01001337.1:0-31055 GCA_900406395.1 Kernera saxatilis | reverse complement strand
ATTCATCAAATGCATAGATCGATAACATCAAAATAATATGAAATAAGGCAGTATGGCAAAAAAAATAAAAAATAAAAACAAGCTCTGTGAATAACGAAAACAAATAAAAAACAAAAAATATTTAAAAATAAATTAAACTTCCGCGCGTAGCACGGATCAAACTGTAGTAATAAATAAAGAAAAGACATTCCAAAGCAAGAGAAATCACTTGGTGTCTTTCTCAAAAAAAAAAAAAATCACTTGGTGATCTCAAACTCTCTCCCTGTTTCTTTACAAATAGATTATACCTTAGCTAAAACTCTCTCAAAAAGCTCGATGTACAGATAGAAAAATAACAAATTTCATCCGATATATAGCTTTTGTATCTTGAAAATTAACAATTTTTTTAGGCTAAAAGGCATTTATTCGCTGGATCATGCAGATAATTTAAAAAAACTGTATCAACACACATCTTAACGCATGAAATATCTTTGACTTTATTTATCTTATAACTATTTTTATAGTCATATAAAAATTTGATTCATGCGTCTAATTTCGTATGAAATATCTTATAATAAGAAAAGTTAACTTTTAGTAATATAAACATTTGATTCATGCTTCTGATTTCATATATGAATTTATCAAAGCATTAAATTCTAATTTAGTATTTCTCAAACAATCTACTAAAGAAGCTAATAAGACTAGCTTGTTAAAGAACCTATATTAAGCAAAAGTTTGTAAACTCGTGCCACTGAAATAAGTTGTGGAATGAGACAAAAGAAGAAAGCAAGTAGAAGAGACACGAGAGAGAACCTTGTAGGGGTACCCACCTTGTCGTATTTTTTTTTTTTTTTTGTGCAACACCCACCTTGTCGTATATACCGCAGGATTTTGATTCTTTCCCAAAATATTATAAAGAAATTTTACATAAATCTTTTTTTTGGGGGACAAACTATAAATATAGTAATCAAAACCAAATAAATAAATAAAAATTGAACGATCTGACCATCTTGCGGAAATATATAAAGAAATGTGTGTTTTAATTAAAAAAGAACTCTTGGGTGCAGATGTTTCCTTTTATCCTTATTCGTTCTGTGGTCTCTCTTAGAAATTCACGTGTCTTGGGTTATAAATTTAGACTTATAGTTTCACGCCATTCGATTTGTATTTTTCTCTTTGTTTATCCTTCACGTTCTAATATTGAAAACAGGGATATGAATTATTATTTTTTATATATTCTGATTTTAGAAGAAAGAAGATAAATCATGTGATGAAAGAAGCCATTCGTGGTATTCAAACTTCAGTTCACTTTAGAAATTATTAGAATAGAATCTTCTAGCTCTCCAAACACCATAGGGCCATGTCTGCACACACACACACTCACATATACACATATGAGGTTTTTCTATATATGAGACCACTATCACCAAAAGGTGGTGCGTAGGCAATAATCGAGACCCCTACAAAATTTCATGCATGGAATATATGTATTTGCAAAGTCATGCATGAAAACACATCTTGATTGATTTTTAAGATACGACAATTCAATCAGTGGTTTTGATTGGTAAATACATAAATTAATGGAATTTAGAATTATTATGATAATGTAGAATTTTAACAATCAATTTTTCTCTTTGTGGAATAGCGAATTTCATTTATTTATTACAGCCGCAAGATTAATGGAAAAAAAACTTTAAAACAGTTATTATGAGATTTCTCACTTAAATTAAAAAAGCTATATTGTTTCATAACAGCTAAAAATTCTCAAATGTTTTCTCCGTGTTTAATCTTCACTCACACAATATTAAATGATTAGAAATGTGAAATAATTTTACAAAATCGACCTCGTACAAATATATATACTAATCAATCAAACTAGAGATCCCATAATATATGACCTCTCAAATGATAAAAAAAAAAGAGTTATTTAACCAAAGGAAGATAAATATCAGTTTATATATCACGTTAGCCGTAATTACAGGAAATGCTACGCCATTAAATTTTTTTTTTGTCATAACAATTAAAAGTTATCATTGAAGAAATTGTTTTGATGAACTGATGATAATACTTTTGAGGTTGATTAGTCAACAACGAAGAGCATAAAGGAGGCGAGGATTACAAAGGAATGATTTTAAAAATAAATGCGAAGACGAAGATCTAATGGACCAGAGGGAATCGTTTAATGTGATTAAAATAGAAAAGAAAAGGCATCGATACCTAGAATGGATCTAAGATCTAATCAAGAGTTACAATATCAATAATAATTATAACAAATTGTCCTAAAGTATGGATGGTCCTAAGAGTAAAATCTTTGTCTTTGTTAGAGAACGGTTACAAGATAAGATAAATGGCTGGTCGACAAAATATTTATCAAAAGGGAGGAAAGAAACCTTAATTAAATCGGTGGCAGTGGCGTTACCCACTTATGTCATGTCTTGTTTCAGATTGCCTAAGGCGACAACCGCAACACTGACAAATGCAGTGGCATCTTTCTGGTGGAGCTCTAATGGTTACCAAAAAGGCTTTCACTGGTTAGCTTGGCCAAAGATGTGTAAGAAAAAATCGGAAGGCGGGATGGGATTTCGCAATATTGAGGATTTTAACACGGTGCTACTGGCCAAACAATTATGGCGCTTAATTGATGAACCGAAAAGCCTTTTTGCAAGGATTTTCAAAGGACGATACTATCGGAAAACTGATCATATGGATCTTATAAGGTCTTATTCTCCATCTTATAGATGGCGAAGTATTATCTCGGCTAGACCTCTGGTTAAAAAAGGATTGATTCACAGGGTTGGATCGGGGTTTTCTATTTCAGTATGGAATGACCCCTGGATCCCAGCCGATTGCCCGAGGCCAGCTATCCCAAAATGGTTTAATTTCTACCCGAATTTAACGGTCAACCATTTAGTAAATCCGGTAACCTTGATATGGAATTTAGAATTACTTACTGCGTTGATTGATGCACAAGATATCCCAATTATTCGTAGCCTTCCGATTAGTAGAATCTTCAGGCACGATTCCCTCGGTTGGTATTTTTTGAAGTCAGGGAAGTATACGGTCAAAACTGGGTATAAACTGGCGTGTTTATCCAAAAAAGAACTCCCATACTATGGACCGTACTGTTATCCTCTTCAAGCACATGCTTGGAAATTAAAATGCCCAGCAAAACTACAACATTTCGTCTGGCAATCCCTAACAGGATGTCTATCGGTTACAGCAAAATTGAGACATAGAGGCATCAATTGCGATACTCAGTGTGCCAGATGCGGGGCGGAGGAGGAGACGATTAATCATGTCCTGTTTGAATGTCCATCTGCCTTACAAACATGGGCGCTCTCTCAGATACCTTCGGCTATGGGCTCTTTCCCCAGACAATCGGTCCATTCAAATCTCGACTATCTATTCTGGAGGTTGCCTAAGGGTTTTTCGAATCTCAGTTTCCCATGGATTTTATGGTACATATGGAAAGCTCGGAATGACAAAGTTTTTAATAACAAGGACTGAACTCCTTACGAAATTCTCAAGATAGCGGAAAGTGAGGCGATAGCATGGAAGGCGGCACAGACTAGTAACAGGCTTCTGGAGCCCTCAGTTTCAATCCAGTCTCACATCTCCCCATTTTTTCGGGCTATCATTGTTATTTCGACGGATCCTAGACGGAGGCGGATATTTATACCTTAGCGTTTGCCACAGACTGCTCTGATGTGGTGAAGATGGTTTCTACACCAAAGGATTGGCCAGCCTTCGCGATCCACTTGGAGGAGATTGACAGGTTAAAAGAATCATTTTGTTTCTTTCTCTCTTTCATGGATTTCTAGATCTCTTAACTCAAAAGCGGATAATCTAGCAAACAGTGTTAGAAAGCGTCCGTTTGATACTACTTTTGTAAACTCTGTTCCCCGGCTTGGATTTCTAAACCATTTTAATTTAAAATCTGTTGACAAAAAAAAAAAAATTGTAACAAATTGTGTAAAGTATTGGAGGAGTTGAATACATTCGTGTTACTACTATAAGAAATTAAGAATTGATAATAATTAGAAAAATCAAGAAAAGCTCAGACCATCTTTGTTTGTTGTTTTTTTCTCTTTTGTTAAGGAAATTTTTCTTGTTGCATTATAATCTAGTGTTGATAAGATCTATCAGCTTTCTTGAGTCTCCATAAAAGCAATATGAAGGATAGTTCAGAGCCACAATATATATTGTAAGCATTGGAGATGTCTGAGAGAGAAATAACTCAACCTTAACTTTAGAAATATATACTTTCATGGAACATTAAATAATCGAGGTGGAATATTAGGAAGCCATTTAGCCTCTCTAGACATTATCTCTAATTGATAACACTACTGAATGGGAAACTGAGAAATAATTTTTTTATTTAAGTGAGAAATCTCATAATAACTGTTTTAAAGTTTTTTTTTCCATTAGTCTTGTGGATGTAATAAATAAATGAAATTCGCTATTCCGCAAAGAGAAAAATTGATTGTTAAAATTCTACATTATCATAATAATTCTAAACTCCATTAATTTATGTATTTACCAATCAAAACCACTGATTGAATTGTCGTATCTTAAAAATCAATCAAGATGTGTTTTCATGCATGACTTTGCAAATACATATATTCCATGCATGAAATTTTGTAGGGGTCTCGATTATTGCCTACAAAATATATAACTAGTTCGTCTTACCATCTATAAATTACAAACAAAAACTAATGTTTAAAATTTTCTCATCTTTCAAATAACAGATTTTTCAGATTTTTTTTTTTGTCAACAATTTAAAGAACCTAGCTCAGATATATTTTTTAATAATTGTATTATATAATAGTCAAATTGCTAAAATATTTCTTACTAGGCTGGGTTTTTTTTTTTTAATGTCGATAAGCACCATACCTTTGAAGATTTAATATTGAACAAAAAAATCAAATGATTAAGTACATATTATATGTGAACCCAACTATCGAAATCATGAAAGGGCTCGAAGAGAGGAATACTTTGCAAGAAGAGTTTGGAGTATGTCTGTTTCTTCATTGGAAACCTCAATTTTTCTTCTTGAGAATCTACAAAAACAAAATAAACCAAATAAACAATTACAGAGAAGCGAGTATATTCTATGTTTTAATAATTAATATAATGATAGATATTAAAATAAGAAGATTCATTTAACTTGATGAGGGGTCAATTATTCAAATTGTTTATGCTATAGAGTCTGAAGGGCTCAGAACAAAAACAACGGTACAAAATAGAAGGGTAAGGTGTAAAAAGGAGAGTCTCATACTTCGAGATTCTCTCTTTTTCGTTTTGTTTGAATAGATAAAAACATTATTGATCAAGTAGTATATTGTGGCTATAGTCTCTTTCTAGTCTTTAATCTTTAATTAACCCAATATCATTACATTAATATCACGGGCTATAGGGTTCAAAATTTCTATATAAGAGCTATTTATGAGAAAAGTAAAAAAAAAAAAAAAAAGATAGGTACAAAAAAAATTCCAAACAAATATACTTTAAATTTGTCTTTTCTTAAAATATTTGTTTTTTTTTTTCCAAGTTATGGACTAGATACTATTAGATAATCTTGTACAAGTTCCTCTAAAAGTACATGCAATTTTCTATTTCTATTCCATCAAAAAAAAAAAAAAATTGTATATATCTACTTCCACATTTTGTATAAGTTTCCTTCTATGGATTATTCTCAAATCGCACATTCTTAGGTGATGTTTAAGCACTTTTATAATCTTCATTCTTTTGTCCAACTTTTTTTTTTTTTNCTTTTTTTTTTTTTTTTTTTTTTTTTTTTAAACCATCTTTTGGTTTCTTTTCCCTCTAGATTGTTTTATGGCAGTTGTTTAGTAAAGCATCAGAGTTTTATTTCTCTCAATGTGTTGAATTTGAGGAACTTTTTTTGTTTCTTGTTCTAATGTTTTCTTTTGTTACCGATACATATATCCAGAAAAATGAATCTCTTAAAAAGGAGAAGTTTAAAAGTAAAGGATTGTTTTACATGAAAATTTCAGGAAGATTTTTTTTGTATATGTCTCTATAAACTAAGATACAATTACCAAATTATTTTTTAACCAGTAAACTCGATCAGAAATTACATTTTTTTAAAGGATACGAGTTTAATTATGATTTACTCGTAATACATATAATATGAAGGACAAAAACAAGTCAAGTGCTAGTTGCCCGAGGAGAAGCAGAGCCTCATGTGATATACACATGACCGAGGAAATTAAAAGAAAAAGGGGATATACAAATGACATACTTTAGTTTTTATATTACATAATTTATGATTTTCACATGAATCTATAAGTCAGATTTTATCAATAAAGTTATACTTTGCAAGATCCAGGAAAGATTACAGAGCTCTTACGGATTTTAAAATTACCAATGAACAGTTCATTCAACAATTTTAATTTTTGTCATCTTAAGAATTGTATATATTAGATGTTTAAACCATTGAGCCAATTCAGAGTACAAGTTCAGTTTGTTCAACAATTATATTTAAGAATGCATATTATTCTAAAACAAAAAAAAATGCATATTAAGATATGATTATGAATGATAAATAAGGAACCTTTTAGCAAAAAATAAATAAATAAGGCTTAAGACCTTGTGTATGTGTGTTTAAAAAAAACCATATTTACTAAAGTAATCAAATATTAAAAAAAAAGAGTAAAACAAAAGTATATATTGAAAAAAGACTTTGTATATTTATGTGAGGGAATAGAAGAAAGCAAAAAAACAGTTTGTTGTGAGTAGAAGAAACAAATAGGTGTCAGTTTCAAAAAAAAAAAGAAACAAATAGGTGCATTGCATGCAGAGAAAGTTTCTAGTAATAACAATAAGTTGAGAATAGATGCACTAAAGAAGAACAGAGAAGAAACCACATAAAGAAAGAAAAAGTGTTGACCCAATAAACAAAATTGAAATAAGAATAACAAAAAGGGGAAAGGAAATACAGAGTAAATGAATATTTATGAAATTGGTATATACTAAAGTTGTAATTATTGGAATAAATAGAGAAAAGAAAAGAGAAATGATTGTTTAAGAAAGTAAGAGAAGGAAGTGGTGGGTGTGAGAAGGGATCGTAGTGTCAGAAAAGAAAGAAAGAAGAAGGGGTCACGGGTTTGCCTTGAAAGCCACTTTTTTTTTTTTCTTCTTCTTTTTAAAAATTTAATTTTTAATTTCAGACACTCAGACACATATTCCCCTCCATCTTCTCATTAATCGAGGTTGCTAACTTCAAAAAAAAAAAAAAAAAAAAAAAAATTACATTTTCACACACACTTTTTTGTTTTAATTTTCTTTATTTGACAGCCCCATTTTGATCAAAAATTTAAAGTAAACTTTTATATGTGCAGATTTACTACGACTTTTATATGCACTTGGTTTTTGTTTTTCTAATAGCCCGATGTATTAGTTCAAGAAAAGTTTAAATTCTTAAAAATACCTTTATTACATGAGAGTTTCTCACAGTCGAACGGATTTTTGTTTGTCAAGCATATTTCATGTAATTCAAATACTTAAAACCTTACAAGAGTTTCTCACTTTTCACCAATGGTGTTAATCAAGATGGAGTCGAATGGATTTAGGATATGGTAATTGTTTTGGTTTGAGATTTTGTCCAAAAAAAGGTTTGAGATTATTATAGCCGTTTCAAATGATTTGTAGACTTTGTTCAAAAATTTTATATGGTAAAATAGTTTTTTCTATAAGTGTATTTAAAATTTTCTTTAAATTTTCTTTTTTCGTAAAGGGATTATGTTTGGTTTTTCCAAATGTATATGCTAAAAAAAATTCAGCGATTATTTTACATTTGCGTGTTAATTTACTGTATATATATATTTTTTTTTTAAACCTAACATCTTAACGTTTTGTTAGTCTAACTGATAAAAAGGGATCCTATAAATTTGTTCCGATATATAGTGAGATATGTGTTCTCTAACTGATACAATATTTGTTAGTCTAACCTCTCTTAATACGGGTAGGAGCACACTTGAATTACGCTTGCTCTCTCAACTTTTTCTACTCTTGGAATACATACGAAATATAAGATTTCACATCTCATTGTCTCCTTTGTATGATTTTGACATAGTATCAGAGTCTTTGGAACCAATGAATTTATAGCTATTTTCTTCATGTGTTTGTTGTTTCATGGTGTCAAGACGAAAATATATGTTTCTGTCAATAGTTCGGGAACGTGTTGAGAAAGGGAAATCAATTAATATGTATGATTTTCCACAAGTAATAATCAGGAATTTCTAATTTTTCAATTGTCATTAAGAAGTCATGATAACTATGATGATTGAGCTAGAGAGTTTTTTTTTGCTAAACGATTGAGCTAGAGAGTTGCATACAACACTGAGAATAAATTAAAGAAAAAATCGGATTCGGAGATGATGCAGTCGTCCTAATTATGCTGCTCTAGTGGGCAAATCAATCACTACTAATCTTTTTGATCCAGAAACACTAGATCTAACATTTTAACAAAACTCATTTTGAAGTAGTTAAGGATTTAAGGTATGATGTGGTGAACGGGACAGCAAATTCAATGATTGAAAGGTAATCTCGCAAATAAGAATTAGTATAAACATGTTATCTTATTTTGATCTATTGAAGCGGTTATGGGTAGATTTTGGAAATATATACCGTTTGTTTTCTTTTGAAACCGTAAAAATTCTAAACTATTGAGCTATAATTTTTTTTCGGTGTCAGCCATTGATAATACCACGTTTATGGTTAAAGTCACCATTTTCAAAAAATTGAACTAGTGATTTGAATATTCATTCTCAAAACCAGTAGACTATCGTTCATTTGATTGGTAATGCCGTTTGTGTTTCTTAACATAACGTTTATAATGTTTAAATTATGTTTGGTAAGAAAAACTTATAGAGAAGTAGAAACAAACAATTTTACTAAATTAGTAAACGCAAACGCAAATGTAAACGTATAAGAAAAATGCGACATTTTAATGAGGTGAATTTGGTGTTACATTCTTATATGTGTTTGGCGTTAAGAAAAAAAGTTAAAAATCATTTAAGTAGAATGTCTCTCACGTATGAGTCAATAATAAGTCTTTTCAATTGTAATCCATGATATTTCTTCTCTGAAATCAAAACTTAATCATTTGATCATGATCATTTAAAATCATTTTACATTTGTTAGGCATATACATTCTTCTACACAGCTTCTATTTTTCACCTCAATTTTTAACCATCATTATTTGTGTGTGTGGGGGCATGCAAAAAGTAGATCACACAGATCTTCCAATTTCATACATACCAGGAGAAATATCCATTCTATATCATAAAAATATATATAAAGAAAAAAAAAGCTTCTAATTAATAGTAGTTACACATGAAGACAGATACACACGTACGATCTATAACCTCAAAATAAACATTTATAAAAAAACAAAAAAAAATTGGTACTCACTCACTACTCAGTACTAAGAGTACCGACTCAGGCTCCATTTTTATCCAACCCCACCGATTACAAAACCTCTCTCTCTCTCTTCTCTCTCTCTGTCTCTCTCTCTCTGTGTTTCTCTCTAATGGCGATGATGGTGGAGAATAGCTACGGTTACGGTGGTGGTGGCGGAGAAAGGATACAGTTAATGGTGGAAGGTCAAGGCAAGGCGGTTCCGGCGCCGTTTCTGACGAAAACGTATCAGCTTGTCGACGATCCAGCGACGGATCATGTTGTTTCTTGGGGAGACGATGACACTACTTTCATCGTTTGGCGTCCACCGGAGTTTGCTCGTGACCTTCTTCCTAATTACTTTAAGCACAACAACTTCTCTAGCTTCGTTCGTCAGCTCAATACTTACGTAAGTGAAGACGCAAAAAAACGATTTGGGTTTTGTAAAGAAACGATTTTTATAGATAGAACCGATTTGGGTTTTTGAGTTTGGATTGAAAGAAACCATTTTTATGGCAAGGAAACGATTTGGGTTTTTGAGTTTTGTATTTAAAGAAACCATTTTTATGGCAAAGAAACGATTTGGGTTTTCATTGTTTTTTGTTTAAAGAAACCATTTTTATAACCAAAAAACGATTTGGGTTTTTGAGTTTTGTCTATAAAGAATCCATTTTTATGGCAAAGAAATGATTTGGGTTTTTGAGTTTTGATTGTTTTTTTTCTTTAAAGAAACCATTTTTAAATCAAAAAACGATTTGGGTTTTTGAGTTTTTGATCGATTTGTCTTTAAAGAAACAATTTTTATGCCAAAAAAAAACGATTTGGAGTTTTTGGGTGTTTTTTTCCGATTTTGTCTTGATTCGATCGATTTGGGTCTAATTTTGTGATTATCCCTCTTTTTTGATTTTGTCCTTAGGGTTTCAGAAAGATTGTACCAGACAGATGGGAGTTCGCGAACGAGTTTTTCAAGAGAGGAGAGAAACATTTACTCTGCGAAATCCACCGGAGAAAAACATCTCAAATGTTACCAAATCAACATTCTCCGTTCATCACTCACCATCCTCCTCCGCCGCAGATTCCATTCTCCGGCAACACTTTCTTCCCTTTACCACCGCGTGTCGACTCCTCCTCCGTCATGGACGACCATTACTGGTGCGAGTCTCCGTCGCCGAGACCACGAGCCATACCAACCACCGTGGATGCACAAGTCACGGCTTTAACCGAAGACAACGAGAGATTACGACGGAGCAACACTGTGCTTATTTCGGAGCTTGCTCATATGAAGAAACTCTACAACGACATTATCTACTTTGTTCAGAATCATGTCAAGCCTGTTGCTCCAAGTGAATCTTATCTTTCTTCTTTTCTTCAGAAACAGCAACAACCTCCTCCACTTGATTATTACAATAATGCCACTGGGAACAATAATAATAATCTCCATGCCTTGAACTCTCCTCCTACTTCTCAAAGCTCCATTACTGTTCTTGAAGATGATACTAATCATGAGAGTAATGTGAGGAAGACTAAGCTTTTCGGAGTTTCGTTGCCGTCTTCGAAGAAGAGATCACATCATTTCTCAGATCAAAGTAGCAAAACTCGACTTGTGTTGGATAAGTCTGATCTTGGTTTGAATCTCATGACTGCTTCTACACGTTAAGTGTCTGTTTTTTTGGGAAGAATCAGCATTATTAGCACTAATGTTGTTTTTTTTTTTATGATGAAATATGAATCTTTCTTTTTGTTTATCTGATTAATAATCTTAATTTTCTTCTTATTATCGATTTTTATTTTATTTTTGCTTTTGGTTATTAACTTTTGTTTTGTTTTTTTTTTTCTGGGCTTGTTGTCCAGGAAAATGAGAATGTCAGTGATGTCTAATGTGGATAGGCTTTTAGGTTACTTTCTGCATTTTTGAAAAAATTTCATGTGTATTGGACCGATCAAGTTATTAATTTCTTTATTTAATGCTTTCACGTCTTCTTTTTGTTTTTGTTTTTAAATGTGTTTTGTCCTCTTTCTTTTTTCGGATTTATCTACGTCATCTTTTCCCAGTTTCTTGTTCCCAGAAATTTTCATTTTGTATTGTTTTATTTTTCCTTTTTTTTTTGTGGTTGATTATCAAAGTATTTTTGTGCTGACAAAAACAAAAGTATTGTAGTGTTTGTCAGTACCACAAACGAGGACAAAATGTGTGTTTTCTTTCATTAGAATTATTTTTTTACTTTGGGCCTTATTGAAAACTATAGCCCACTACATTTTTTAAAAATATTATGGAATAATACTTTCTCAAACAATAACAATGGTGTGCAATACAATGGTGTTAAAAAAAATGACAATGGTGTGAAATACAATCAACAAGGATCACAACTCCAATTACCCCGATGAATCGGAACCTTAACTCCTCCGTGAAATGGCGGCCGCCTCCTCCGCAAAGTAGAAACGGCTTTGTAATTTTGATGCATATTGGAAAGAAGAGGAAGAATGGTGTGGGATCAGCTAAATATTAAGGAATTGATAGATAAAGTTCTCCAATGGGGAGCAAAAAAAGTTTGCCTAGTTTTTTGTTTGGCTTTATCTACCTAAAGAGAAGCCTTTAGATGAGCTACATCTTCCATTCATAACTTGGGCGACACAACGGTGACCTCCGGTATAATGTAATGGCAGAGACATGCCAACAAACTATCTTAATTAGCAACGAACTTAATTATCCTTGGGAAAAAAACATGATAATGATGGACTAATAACATTTTTTGCAATATTAGAAAATTTTGAACCATCGACTCAGTGTAAGATTTTTAATATTAATTTTGGACTTTCGACTCAGTCTAAATTTTTTAAATTTGGGTCATGGACCCGGTGCAAAAGCACATACGGCATACAATCAGAACCGGCCCTGTATATATATATATATATATATTCTTTGTTTGAAAAGGATACGAATCTCTAAAACAATGTATTTTTAGTATTGAAAATAAGAATGAAATTGGGTTTTGCTCCAACCTCTACGGTTGTTTAGCCAAAAGAGTTTTGTTAAAAGATTTGAAACCAAAACCTCCCTCTCTTTTTTTTAAAACATAACTTCTTCCATGCTATCCAATGTGATCCTTTAGACTTCAATTTCGAACTCCACAAAAAATTTGCCACTTGCCAATTTCTTGCATAAACCTTTTAGGAAACATGACATAACCTAACCTAGATGGCCTAAGCACCGATTTAATCATAGTCATCTCATATATATTACTAGTTTATACTTTATTACGTAACATTAATATTTTGTAAACAGAAAAATATGCCTACGGTCGTAGAGCCCACGAAGGCACTTTTTTGCCAACCCATTTATGCAGGCAGCCGGCTGGCGAGGCCCTCTAGCCGATACCTATTTGAAAAGGCCTAAATCTAATACGAGTGATTTTTGTTTGGATACTATTTCTGTTTGAAATTATTTTCGATTTATTATGTACACGTGACAACCGAGAACATTTGAATTATTGAAAATTATTTATGGTCCCATTACCAAATGAATAAAGTTCTTTAATTCTAAATTTCAATCTCGCTTCCCTCCAAGATTATAAGAAAATGCATACCCCACGGACACCAATTCATAATGCATGGCAAATAATCATTTGAGAATATGATTACACGCAAAAGATAGACTTTAAATAATTCCGTAATTTGATTATTCAAATCTATATTCTGCTGGAAATATGTTTGTTTAAATTTTTTTTAAATACAATCTAAGCAGAAGTAATTTAGATACTCTAGTTCTCGCTGATCCGCAAAGATTGTGGACTAAGATCTTAAGAAAATTTATGTCAAAATTAAGTGAAACGGAGTTTGAATCATTGACTCTTTGCATAAACTTCTATTCCTTCGGTTTTTCTTATATTTCGACGTAAGATGTGTTAAATTCTATTTCATATTGTTTATAATAACCAAACATATTATTCTTTGGGTATCTTGTAATATCTTATATAGATATTAAAATAATATATTTTAAGTCTTAGAGGTCTAGTTATTTTAAATTACCTTCTAATAAAAGGTAGAAACTCTATTTTTTTTTTTTATTGTATCAAAATTGATAAATATTCTGATTAGTCGAAACTCCTGGGATAAGTAAAATGATGCATACCTACTATCATTTTTTAAGTCTTAGAGGTCTAGTTATTTTAAATTACCTTCTAATAAAAGGTAGAAACTCTATTTTTTTTTTTTATTGTATCAAAATTGATAAATATTCTGATTAGTCGAAACTCCTGGGATAAGTAAAATGATGCATACCTACTATCATTTTTTAAGTCTTAGAGGTCTAGTTATTTTAAATTACCTTCTAATAAAAGGTAGAAACTCTATTTTTTTTTTTTATTGTATCAAAATTGATAAATATTCTGATTAGTCGAAACTCCTGGGATAAGTAAAATGATGCATACCTACTATCATTTTTTAAGTCTTAGAGGTCTAGTTATTTTAAATTACCTTCTAATAAAAGGTAGAAACTCTATTTTTTTTTTTTATTGTATCAAAATTTTATAAATATTCTGATTAGTCGAAACTCCTGGGATAAGTAAAATGATGCATACCTACTATCATTTTTGCATTTGTCTAATTAGTTTTATGTAAACACTAAAAACGGAAGTTCCAATTTATAAAGTTGAAAAATAGCAAAAAAAACGAGAAAATAATGAAGGTGGCATGGTCCAATGGTGTTGTTGGAGTGGTAAAAGATTTGTTATGTGAGTCAAAAACTAAGGAACTAGTTTTATCATCTACGATAACCATCATGATTTTCTTTGGCTATTGTAAACATTTTAAATGATAAGATATATACTTTGTTTTATATTTTTTTTTTGACAACGACTTTGTTTTATATATATCCAAGAAAAAAGAAAAGAAAAATATCATTGTCACGTACAATGATTAAGTGGGAATATTACAATAGCAATATGTAAATATTTATATAGGGACAGCTAGCATGCAATGTAGAGGGAAAGCGAGTGCATGGACTTCAGTGAGTGTGTCTCATATAATGCCATTTGAACTTTTAACCTATAAAGCAATTTCTCTCTTTCTCACTCTCTTTGTTTCAACCAAAATACAAAAAAACAATTGTGAGAGTCAATAAAGCATCAGACAAATAACTAACCACATACACACCACAGCTTACATGTACATTGATGTCTATGTACACATTCCAATAATATTATCGGAAATACAAACTTTTTGAAAAGAATTATTGTTATAATTATCATCTTATAATAAAATGTTCATTTATCAAAACTAAATCTTATTAACATACTTTGCATATGTGTTATTGAGTTCACTACTTTTTATATGAGTTTTAATATTTTATAATTAAAAGATACTTTCTGTTCTTGAGTCGTTATAGATTTTTTTTTTTTTTTTTTAAAAGTCGTTATAGATTTCAAAGTTTGTTTATAGAAAATACTAGGTCTAACGATTTTTTTAACTGGAAATGGAATTATTATTTTTTAAAGTAGGATTGAGATTTTATTTTAGTGAAATTTAGTGAAATACGTAGAGGACCAATCAGAAGAGAGTACAACATATATATCTACTGAATTTGTTAAGAACAAAGACAAAAATAGATGAGCTAAACTAATAATTCATAATTATGAATACATTGCAAAAGAATCTACACATGATACATCAGAGTCGCAGATTTTAAGGGAATTCTTAAGTAGATTATGTAATTTCAGATAATTATTACTATTTTTTTTTTTTTTTTGTGTTGAATTTCTAGATACCAACTACTTTATCGTCTGAACCTAAACCAGATCTACATAAGAATTCCACATTTTCTGCCTCATCTTCTTCACCTACCTTCAGGGTGCAAAGGGAAAAGCTCAAGGGTTACATTGTCAATGATTTTATTGAAAGTCGTTGCCATTGTAGCATTATTACTACTATTTATGTTTCTTCTGCTCTCTATCTCCAAGTTCTCAAATCCCCAGCTCCTACATGTTCTCTTGTACTCATTCTCTTCCACTAGCTCCTGTTCTCTCTACACAAACATTAAAAAAAACCCTTAATAATAGCTAATTAAAACATATAAAACTATTCACTATTACATACCCTGATCTCTAGTGACGATGATGTTCTTGTCTTCGTAGTTACACTCGGGTTAGAGACACAAGTGGTCTTGAAGCTGCTTTGGCAACTTAAGCTAATGAGGTTGTTCCTCTTCTGCTTCTGTCTCTCTCGCGCTTTGTGGTTTTGGAACCAGTAGAACACATTCTTCCCTTCGATTTTCCCGTACTTACCGAGTTGCGATGTGATATGCTCGATCTGTTGCGCGTTAGGAGTGCGCATGCCACCTTTGTACAACATCTCAAGTATCCCTATCTGTTCTTGAGTCGGGTTCCACCTTGTCCCTCCCGGGTGCGTCTCCACCTGCTTCCACAAATAATTATTTCATTAGTTGAAAGAAAAAGCATAATATAATATAAAAGGACATGAACCACTCCAGTCGCTATAACATGACATACACGTTCTTTTTTTTTCCAAGAAAAGATGAAACAATATGTAAATAAATTTTTGAATGTGCAATAAGGGAACTGACTTGAGGAAGGTCTCGTTTGTGTTCAAGAGGGTATTCGAATTTTCTCGGACCGGTTTGATCGGGTTTAATGAAACTCTTGAGGTCGAAAGTGGCGGAAGTGACGCCGGAGGAAGAAGAAGGAGGGGAGGAAGGGCTGCCGGAGAGCTTTGGGGCGAGAGGACGAAGGCGTTTGCAGCTTAGGCTAAGTGATGATGGCGAGTCTTGTTGATCCCATGAAGAAAACCCATTTGAAAACTCATGAACCTTCATTGCTTAATTGATTTAGTGCTCTCATTACAAGACTTGGCTCATGTATATATAGAAGAGAATTGTGAAATGTTAAATGTGTAATGAGTAATGATAATTGGTGAATGGTGATATCCAGTTGGGTAGGAAAAAGAATGGAAAATGAACAGATGATTTTTTATATATTTTTTTTTTACAAAAGTGAGACGTCGGGAAACCAAAGACCAAATGATGGGATATGGTTGACTTTTATCATATTAAATCTCTTTGTCTTTATTTTAAATATAAATATTCGGAAATAAAAGCAATATGTAAAGAACAAATTTCAAACTAATTACAGATAGTGAAATCTCTGAATTTTTTTTTTTTTTTTGGTTGAGAAAGTGAAATCTCATTGTGTGAATATAGACTATATAGTAGATATGCGTACGTGTGTATTCACATAATACACGCGTACGTACGTGTGATGTGTTCATGTCTGCATGGAGCACTACTTTGAATTATGCATAATATCGTATCAACCAAATTAAATTATTTTCATGCGCATTCTCTCATGCGTAAATGTCATTGGGTAAAGAGAATATAGTTCTTTAACAAAAAAAAAGAGAGCATATAGTTAAACTCAATACTACATTTACATTTATATCTTATAAGAAAATTACAGCATTTATACATTTTTTTGTACCACATATATATGTATCTATACTCTAAAATTTTCAACTTATTTTTTTTATAACTACGTAGGAGATTCCAGACCAAGGTCCAACTATTATTTTCAGAGTGAGTGTAAATGTTGTTGAATAGTCCAGTTTCTTAATAGATTTCAAGCGTGATATAATTTCGACTGAACAAATAGAAACGAAAGTGTTTCTAACGAGAATCAAACCAAGAGAAAACAAAAAAGTTTAGACCTTCTTTGGGGCTTTTACAATTAGGTTACCACCACTTTTAATTTTTGACTAGTTGTAGTCTATGAAATGTCTTGAGCTCCTATAATTTAGGCGGAATGTTGAGGCACTAAAAATAATATGTTATAAATATTGATATCAAAGACTTGTCGATTCATTGAGATTAACATTGACCCACGAGCTAGCCAATATGTTTGCTTTTACAGAATATAGGTTTGAATTGTTTTTTTTTTTTTTGTTTTGCTAAACTTGAATTGTTTTTGTTGGGATCAAATTATAACAAATACACTTTATAAAAAAAAAATTATAACAAATGCATGTGATTTATTAGAAAAATCCCAAACAAAGCTTGACAAAATCTTTCATTCTACAAGCTGTAAGCCTGTAGGGACATAATTTCTATTTCTCTCTCACCTTTCTTTATTTCAAGAAATTATTTTAGAAATAAAACACACAGAAAAAGTTAGCTTTAATGATAAGATGTCGAATGCTTTTCGGTGGCTCTCAAGTCTCAACTACTTTATTTAGAGAAAAAGAAGAATAAGAAGAAGAATGAATAAGGGAAAAAAGTTTGTCTTCCAATCCCAATACTCGAAATTGCTCTCATTACTTTTGTTAAGATACGGATTTTGCCTAACTTAGTGGTAGTTTATAATGAGCCAGGCCAGACTTTTATGCTAAAAAGAAAAGGCTATAAATATTATAATGTAATACTATAACACGATATAACATTATGGGTTATGTTTATTTGTTATTAATACAAAAGCATAATTTGTTTTGGTAAAATATCAAGCGTCGCATTCACGTTAGATCAGTGTATTGTATTGTTATTCTCTTGTACATCGGGAACTGCATAACTTCAATTTCCCAAGTAAATGGTATTTTACTAATGAAATATAGTACGTATGCTACAAACTTCCTTTTTGCCCTTAAACCTTAAACGACGCCCTTATAGAATGGGAACTTATTAAAATAGACAAAAGAAAATATACTAAGATATATGTTAAATATACGTGGGCCAAGAAATGGATATCATCATATCTCAATACCTCTTTTTCCTCAATCTAGAGTGTGGAGATAGCAAAACACCCAATTTGAAAAGAAAAACAACAAATTCATTCTTGCCAAACGTTTTTGTAAGAATATATGCTAGTTGTGTCGAGGTAATAGTAATAGTGTCGGGATAATTTCATATCGAATGAAATGTCAGTTCGTCTCTATGTGTTTAGTCTGCTCGTGCGCTAAAATGTATCACGGAAATGTTATCACAGTGAAGAGGTATGTGTTCGGATAAAACAACACCAGAGAAAAGAGCAAGATGTTTAACCAAAGAAGCTCACTAACCATATCCGCCATGAAATGGTATTCGGCTTCAGCTGACAAGCATAAAATCGTAGTTTATTTCTTTGTTTTCTAAGAGATAGTCGAGGACAACAAGCCTAATCATCTTGTGCCGTTCGATACTTCCATCAGCTTTATATTTGATCGATAGACCAATTTGCATTCAATAGCTTTCTTTCCTTTACCTAAAGTCTCAACTAACCAAATACCATTATTCCCAAGTGCTTCTCATCTTTAACAACTTTAGAATAATATTGAGGTTCAACACTCTACAGTAATAACCTGAAGAAAGTGTTAATTAATGACTAGGCGAGAAACAGGAGGTCAAATGAGCCGTAAGAGGATACATTATTGCTGATGGCGCATGAAATGTATTGAGAAGTAAAAAATCGGCAAGTAGCATTGACGATGCATGCATCCCAAAGGTTCTGTTTTCAGAGAAAATGAGGCAATGTCCAAAGGAGGGTAAGAAGGTCAACAAAAATACAATTTAGTGTGTTATTTGATTGAAGTATCTTTTTATATTTGTTTAGAATTTTTGTACATAAATATACTAAAATTTATACCCAATAAATAATACTAGATCATAAATTTATAATAAAAAATAAAATTTATTTGATAAATTAGATTTATACATTAAAACATAACACATTACAAAAGATTTACGTTTTTTGCAACAATTTAAATGATAAAGATAAAATCGTTTAAAACGTGGTTTAACTTTTTATGGCAAAATCTCTCGTTATCATTTTTTTTTTTTTGATTGAAATATTAAATTTATTTAATAAAAAATTACATTATTACAAACATTAGAAAAAAAAAAGTGAAAATTTAGAAGAGGAACTTAAATGGAATTGGGAGAGCTCGAAAAGAATATTAGGACGATAAGCGAGTGTAAAAAAATAACGATGCTCGAGTCGAGATAGCAAAAATATACGAACAGAAATAAAATAAATAAATGTTTGTGTCGTCCGAAATGTCTCTCGGAATGTGGAGTATTTTCTTATGTCGGAAATAACGATGTTTACGGTAGGGTATAATACAGATTTTTGGGAAATTAATTTTTAAATTCAGTATTGGTTATTAAGAAAAGCTAGTACAATGACAAAAGACAATCATGTTAATTGGAAAAAGTGAAAGGACAAGTGTCATTCCATCTAGAGATGGTGCGTGGGGGTAATCATATCACGTTTGACACTACACCCATCCACATACATTTATACAATTTTATTGCTTTCTCTTCAAATTCAAGTCTCACGTAATTAAGAAAGTATGAATTAGCTAAATAACTAAAATTGAAACAAAAACTAAATTAGCTAAGTAGTGTGTTAATTTCATTTAGTCACCGATTAGTAGTGGCTACTCGGCATATATAGCCACGAAGGCACACTAGCCAAATTAGTAATAGACGTGGTTAGTTAGCCACTGGTTTTTAACGGTGGTTTTTTTTAACGGTGGTCTTTTTATTACCGGCGACCGTGTTGTGTCTTATTTTAGCCATCGATTGTTAGCGACTTTATCGTCGCCATTCGACAATTGAAAAATTTAATTAGAAATAACATTCATTCTAATTAAATTGGTTTTGTGTTGGAAGTGGATAAATACTTTAAGTGATGTATAAAGAACATAAACCAATCTACTCATAATAAATTGGTTTTGTCAATCCATCTATAATAATCCTATAATGGAATTCTGCTAAAATAAAATGGTTAGAGATAAAATGGTTAGAAAAACTATTAACTTGATGAGGCATATTAAAAATAATATCTCACATCGTAAACGAACAATTTTTTTTAATTAATATCTAAGAAATTATATCAATCCATTAATTACCAATTGATTTTGAGTAGAAAACCATGGAAAATGGAAAAACCATGAATTTAACTTCGAAAATGGACAAATACCTTAAATGATATCTAAAGAAGATGGACTAATCCACTTATTAATAATTTAATCCGTGACTAATTACTAGCTCAATGGCCACATATTTATTTTGGTCACAAATGTTTGGCAACAATTGTTTGGCCATGCATATACGTACGATCAAGAAAACAAAAATTTAGGCACAAATGTTTGGCCATATGGCAACGGATTTTAGCCGAAATGCATGGACCTAGGTTAAATAATCTATTTCTAGATCAATTAAGCCTACGTGACGACACCGTTGCTAAGATTTATTACATAAAAGAAAGTGTTTGAGAAGGGAAGTAATCGTGGTACTGTTTATTTACTATTATTGTTCACGTACAATATTGTAAAAGTGGATGTGCATTTCATTGGTTATCTTGTTTGTATAGATGTGATAAAAGAAATTGGGATGGTCAAAGAGACGAGGGAGAGAATGATTGCTATCAAAAGAGATAATTGATGAAGTCGAGAGTAACCTCTAAGTGGAGCAATCGGTGCTATAATAATATTCATCAATCATTACCAATTCGTATATGTAATACAACCAACTAAATTGTAATCATACGCACGTGTCTGTGGCCAGACGTGGCAACTCCTTCCCATTGCATTGTTAGCAATTGTTACTTCTTTCTCTCATTCTTCTTGTCTTATTGAGTGAAACAGTGTTAGATTCTTAAGCTTATTGAATTATTAAGGTTTTAAATACTTTATATTGGTATTCATAAGTTTACCATCAATCGGTACCATTTTATTCGGAATCGAGTTTCCTCTTCTATAATGAAGTTAATTAGATTAATAGACTAGTACTAGTCTGTTATGGTCCAAATAATAAAAATTATATATTAAATAGTTCCAAAATGTCTATATGATGAAAACAAAAATTTGTCTATAATCTGGATATCTATATAAAAACACAACATGTAAGCAAAAAAAATAACATATATCAAATATTTAAAGCCACATAAATAACCAAATCACTTTAAAAACAAGAAACTTAGTTTACTTAAATGACAAGATGTGCCCTTGATATTGTTTTGTAAATATCATCCTAACCATTCTTATCTACTGCAATGATTCTAAATTAATTATACTAGTATAGTACGGAGAGTCTTATCATATATATAATTAATTCTTTGGACATTGTTTGATATTCACAATCTGAGTTCTCTTGGTGTAAATACTACTGTTGGATGTTCAAAAAAAAAAAAAAAAATACTACTGTTGGTGAATCGTCATATCTTTTTGGACTTTATAGGACTATGGATCTTTTATCAGAACGAAAATTACTCTTTGGACTCCTAAGACTTTTTTGTTGATCATAAAAATTGTTACGAACATGTTCCAAAATTATTTTACAACCTGCAAAACATACAAAATGTTTTCCAAATAGGTGGACGATTCTAAGATTTTATGGGTCAACAGACTCAACACAATTCAACCATAAATGTATGTTCGTTGGTACACCACAATCGTTCTCTTGACTGTTTGTTGCACACTGGATCCGTTTTTCATTGATTTAAGTGTTTTTTTTCTTCAAAAGTTAAATATTTTATTTTTCATAAGATTTTTTTGTTTGTTTTCTGTTTGGTTCTTGTTAGAAGGTAAACCAAACAAAACAAAAAATTAAGATTTCCCAAACAAGAAAAATAAAACAAAAAAGTTTACAAAAGAAAAAACACTCTTTCTCTCCAACTGTCTCAATTATATAATCTATTTACCAAGTTGACAAAGAAAAAAACATATATTCACCTAAAATAAACTGATATTGGAAGATTCGCGTTTTGGTAGCTAGCAGTGGAAAATAAAGTTGGAATGAGCAAAATTCTCTTTGCTTTTTGGGCACTAAGACTCACTCTGTCACTCACCTTCACTTTATTTTCTTATCTTTTCTTTTTCAATTTTCCCTCCCTTTTATTTTCTTGAGAAAGTGAGAGAGAAAAAGAGGGAATGAATTGAAAAGGGTTGAAGTGAGTGAGTGACATTATGATCGCATGGCGAGTAAATTGTCAAAGTCATGTAAGGCTAAAGTTGGTACAAAATTTTGCATCAAAAATCTCTTCTTCTTTTTTATTCTTTGTGGAGAACACTCCATTTTTCCAACTTTTTCTATTTATTATCTTTTTCACCCACAGTTATCAATTTTGACCGAATTGAACAACCTTGTATTAGTAGTGATTTATTAGCTTATAGGTTGTTAGTTACTTAGCTTAGTGACTCACTTATGTATATTTATAAGAACAATGTACATTTATTTTCTAGTTTATGAGAATAATGCACTTCTTACATATGTTCTGTATCCTATTTCTCTGCATTCGCCGAACTTAATCTTGATTACACATTTCCTCTTCGATTCGTGGTTTGATGAGTACTTCTCATTCTGAATTGATTATGATTGTCTTTGCGCATTTTATTTCCTTTTTTGTTCTGTTATATTTTTTTGTTTTCTGTTGACCTTTGATTGTAGTCAAATCTCGTTCTTTGTTATAATCGACTCATTCTTTCTTCATCTTTTTTTTTTTTGTTTTCTTCTTTCTTCATCTTTCTTATTTCCTTTGATTGAAATGAGATCGAATTCTCAACCTATGCTGGAGACTGTTAACCTAGTTCTTCCGATTGCACGAGACAAGCCAAGAATCAGTATCAAAAGATGTACTTTACTTCATAGTACTTGTAACATTTCTGAACCATTTAAATGATGCCACATTATTTTTACACCACCTATTACTCATCTAAATAGTTGGAAATCTTACAATTCAATATTTTTAGTTTTTTACTAAACAAGTCACACGTTTCAAATTTTTTTACCAATTCGATATGTCTTAGTATCACCATCCAGATTTAAATCCGTATATTTAGTCACATATTTATGAACCATTTAAATATCGTTTTTATATCATCATCTATATTCAAATCCGTGTATTGCATGTTGTTGACAAAAAATCTTACTTAAAAAATAAAACATATTAAAATTACATGAAACATAATTAGACATTTTCAAACAAAAAAAAGAAGAAGAAAAAATGCTTATCGATTGTTCAACATAATTGAAAATAAAAATAAAGACTTTTCGGACGATGCCATGAATTTTTGGAATTATGGTCTGACAACAAAAGTTGCAAGTTTTATAAGTTTTGCAGGAGAGTAATTGAAACTTGAAAATAGTTCCCAATATATTTTTTTTTTTTGATTAATCGTGGAAGTTTCGAGACTTTAGTCCATAATCTCTCCAATACACGGAGTCAGACTTTAGATATTCCGATTTAAAGAATAACCTTCCGTACTAAAGAGAGTTTGAATATTTCCAAATAGTTCCTAAATATTTGGGCCTTTAAAATTGAAACAAGGAATACCAAGTCCTTAAACCTCTCAGCATTGTACTAATATTTATGATCTTGCTTTATGAGTCAACTGTTCGAACGAAACTAATATATGGATTCGAAACATTTGAAGAAAATGGCAACATCATGCATGAAGGCCATGACCGAGAAAACCAAACCGAACTGAAATGAGGTGATTCGATATGGTTTCAATTACAGCTTAAAACTCATATGGTTAGCATTTTTTTTTTTGAAAATTTTCTGTTTCGGTTTGACTTGGTTTCAATTTGATAATTTGTGTGGTTAATGTTTTTTAAAATTTTCTATGATCTCACACAAAACAAATATGTGAAATTAGATCTACTTTCTGTGATTTTTAATATGGTTTTAAGTATTTATAAAACCGGTAAACCAAAAAGATAAAACTGTCAAGCCAAAATCAAAGCATAAATCAGAGTGTCCACCCAAGGTTAGCTTCAATGGTCTGCAAAACTATCTCGTAGTAGGCCCTCAAGATCATCTGGACGAACCTGAAACGAGAAGTTGGTTTTAATTTATTTAACCAACTTCAACATCAAATATGATGAATTTAGTTGTTAGTGTTGATCTTTTTATTTATTTATTGATTCCCCACAACCATATTTTTCAAATTTTTGTTTTTTGTAAAAAAAAAAAATCCATTTTTCTTAGCTTCTAAAATTATTTTTGTTTTCTTCGATCTTGTTAAAAAATTGTGTTTCTTCAAAGCTTCAATATTGTTTTCTTTCTCATTTGTAAATAACTGATTCCATAAATTTAACATTTTTTAGAAAAATATTCAACACCGGTGTCCATCGAATATGTTTAATTTCAAAACGTATAGCAAATTTTTTTTTTTATTATTTGTTTTTTGTAAACTAATATATAGAAAATTTAGAACACTAATAATTAGATAATTAATAATATAACACTCACTAATTTTAAAGTTTTATTCACGTTTAGTTCCACCATACATAAATAAAATCCAAAAATCAAAAATCAAATCACTTATCAAAACAAATTCTAAATTACTAATTTTCCTATAATTCATCTTGTCCTCGAGTGACCTAGTTTTCCTTTATAAAAAGTCACTTATCAAAATCCAACAATATTTATACACAATTAGTGTATTTTTCTTTATCCAAATCAATGTGACTACATTAATTGTATGTGTATATGTCCGAAATGAAATAATCTATTTTAAGGAATAATATACACTTTAAAGGGATTTTATTTCACTTTAAATTAAGAGCTTTTGTTTTAAATCCGAGTCAGTTAGATAAATAAAAAGATTTGGGAGAGGTAAATGACAGTCATGGAAAATGAATTTAAGAAATGAGACAAAATTAATATTTAACTGTCATTTTATTTAAATGTTACATGATTTTTCTCAATAACATGATTTTTGATGCAAAATTATTTTTCCCAAAATAGTCAAATAATCATATCTTATTCTTTTTGTTTCTTAATTGTCATCAATTTTTGTCGTCACTGGATGCAAATAGTCTTTAAACTAAAGTATCAAAATTTATTGCATAGATATGGTAACTTTTCTTTTGCATGGCCTTTCTTTTAGTGTATATAAATCATTTAATTTAACTATCCATGAACCTAGAAACAAGGACTTCAAAACATATCAAACCGTTTTGTATACTTTTAGTCATGATCAATCGGATGATAGGGAGTTTTGTGCTTAGCATTCTAATCACAGCGGCGATACTCACCGGAGGGGAGTTTTCCGATACTCATGATGCTGAAATAGATCGACTCTTGAAGAAACTCAACAAACCTGCTCTTAAATCCATCAAGGTTAATTAAATTTGTTGTTTTACACGAGAATAAGTCAACCTAGCTATACACTTTTTTTTTAATTTTCGTTAGCTTTTAATTCTTAGTTGTGTACATTTGTACTTCTTGTATAGAGTCCAGACGGAGATATAATAGATTGTGTTCATCTGAAGAATCATCCAATTTATGATCATCCTTTATTCAAAAACCACACTATTCAGGTTTGGGAAGCTTTTTTTTAATTTTAATTTTTTTCTTCGTTATTATTAATTACTCTCTTTTTAATGTAAAATTTTAGATTTTTTTGTTAATTGATTGACTAAATCCATAACCATAATTTGATAATACTTGTGATAGATCTACAAATTGTAGTCAATCTTTCTAACAAATAGCACTCAGAGTCTCAGCTCAAACTCGGATCAGTAACACTGAAACAAGACCATTATATTTGGTTCGACTAATTAACTATACGTTTGGATTATTATTTCTTATGTTTAATCTGCTATATTTTTTTTTGTAACATTTTGTGTTGTAGATGAGACCAAGTTCTTACCCAGAAGAACGAAATAATGAATCTTCAGACATAGAGAACCATAGTATGGTCACTCAACTCTGGACAATCAATGGAAAATGCCCGAAAAATAGTATTCCAATAAGAAGAACGAAAAGAGAAGATATTTTACGAGTAGGATCGATCGAAAGATACCTAAGAAAATATCCCAACAACTCGAAAAATAACGCCATACATGAGGTGCATTTATACATCATTCAATAAGCATTTCAAAATCCATAAATTTTTTCCTTGTTCATATTTGTGCGTATATATGTATGTTTTTAATAATTTCTTATATGTCTGTATATAATAAATATATAGTATGCCCAACTTAAAGTAAATGGACACTTTCATGGAGCCCAAGGGGAGATAAACGTGTGGAAGCCTTTTGTGGAGCCAAGAGAATTTAGCCTAGCACAAATGTGGCTTGTGTCTGGCCCTTTTTCTGAAGTTAACAGCATTGAATTTGGTTGGCAGGTCTTAGTTTCTCCTTGCATCTGCATTCAAAATATTATAGAATATGATATTATTGAGTTGTGTTGTGATACAAGATCATAAGATACATATATATAGTGATTAGCAATAGCATTAACATATTGCTAACACCACATAATGTAAACATTCATAATCCGAATCTAACACATAAGTGGAAACATAGTAATAATAGAAATATGGTAGAATAATATCGAGATCTACGTCTTGCTTTTCAAGTCTTTTTATTTAGGCTTTACGGGCTTCATTTCATAGACGGAATTTTATGGCCCAAAGTATTTGATTCGCAATATACACATCTTGCTTTTCAATTTATCTCCAATAGCATATTTATAAATGTTTATATTCTTATCTTCTTATATTCTTTGGTTTCTCGTTGTTTCTAATTAGGTATACCCAGAACATTATGGTGATGATAGCCCTAGATACTTTATTTATTGGACTGTGAGTTAATTAATGTCTAAAGTATTGTTTTTTTACTACATTTTGCCAAAATATGTACTCATAGGAATTTTTTTTTTTGTTCTTTTGTGTTATTTGGTAAAATGAATTCAGGCGGATGGATATCGCCATACAGGCTGCTACAATCTGGAGTGTCCAGGCTTTGTTGCTATCGACCCAGCTTTTGTCTTAGGTGGAGCCGTTAATCATATTTCCACCTTAGATGGTCAGCAATATCAGATTCCCACAGCTATATGGAAGGTCAATATAATCCGAACTATCTTTCAGGGATAGCACTTGCCCAAATAGCCCAACCCGTTGCATTTTTATTTTTTTTGCGGATATATTTTTTATATGTCCAAACCCGCCCCGTTGCATGCATATTTGGGCCTAACCCGCGGGTCGCAGCTCGTATTGACATCTCTAACTATCTTTCACCATATAACTTTAACAAATATACTCTCTTAAGGTATTTTAAAACTAAGAACTAATATATTTTATTATTATAGGACCCACATTCAGGAAACTGGTGGTTGAAACTTAATCACCATGTATTTGTCGGGTATTGGCCTTCCATGTTGTTTAACCATCTACAAAATGGCGCAGCTGAAATTCATTGGGGAGGCGAAATAGTAGATTTTAAGGATGATTCACAACACACAACGACGACTATGGGGAGTGGTCGATTTGCAGAGGAGGGATTTAAAAAAGCTAGTTATTTCAAGTATCTTAGGGTATATGATGAACTGGATAATTTGAAACCAATTGAGGGAAGTTATTCTTACATAACAAAAGAAAGATGTTACAACGTTAGATCTGGCAGAGCAATTGCATGGGGGGATTACTTTTTTTTTGGTGGTCCTGGTCGAAATCCTGAGTGTATCATATAAACATGATTGTAGATTCAACATATGCCGTATATGAGTCATCTATGTCATTAACCACCATCATATAGTGTCTATGTGATGGTGCAAATAAATTCTAAGAGATCATTTCAGCTTTAAAGAATATATATAGTCCAAAATCAAAATATTTTAAAATAGTTTTACTGGATCGAATGTTTAAATTGATTTAAAATTCTAAACAAAAAACTTTTTATGTTATATATATGCTATATATACGTTTAGTCGCCGGCTTCAACCCCCAATCCATGAGAACGGTTCTATTTGGTTTACCATTTTCTTTCTCTTTGGAAGAGATCGTTTCTACCATCCTTTTTTAGGATGAGAAGATATTCTTTCCCATAATTATATTTGAATTGTTTTTCGCTCTCTTCTACATTTTTTTTTTTGCAATCTTTTCAAAATTCTTTATTTTCTCTGTTTATCTCTTCTTTTTTTTTTTTTTGACAGAGGTTTATCTCTTCTTCTTCTCCGTTAATATAAGACTGCAAAATGTTGATCTTCCATGGACTTAAATGAATTTTATGGCCAAGGGAGATGATCTATTACTTGTTTTTTTTCCATGGCGTGGGTTTTGACTGGTTTTGATTGGATACTCAATCATTCGCCTTGAAAATTAGTCACTTGAATATCTTTTAGAGTCTCGTTTAGAGCTTTAACATAGAATATATAATATTAGGTATATGTTATATATAAGTTGTTTAACAAATCAAGGATATGCAGTATAATTCGAATTTCTAATTCTTAATTTTTTTTTTGTCTTCGTATCAGAAAGAATAAACATTATTATAAATTTTAAAAATTAAAAATCTAACTTTTTAAAGGGTAAAAACGGATTATTATTATTATAAATCTTAAATAGAAATTTTTTTTACTAAAGGTTTAGTAGAACAAAAGAGTAGTTATTTTGTCTTTTTTCAAAATTTTCAATAATAATTGCATGTGTATATGTCCGAAATGAAATAATCTATTTTAAGGAATAATATACACTATAATTGAATTTTATTTCTCTTTAAATTAAGAAATTTTGCTTAAAATTAGACTCAATTAGGTAAATAACAAGATTTTAAGTTAGGTAAATGACATTCATAGAAAAATGATTCTAGCAATAAGACAAAATTAATATTAATTATTTTGATTTTGACCCTCATTTAATTTAGATTTTACGGAAAGCTTAATTACTCTCTATCGTGCTAATTTTATATAACATGCTTTTTTTATGTGAACGCATAATTTATCACATAACTCTCCAATAAAACTAAACGATAAATCCTAATCTCCATTTTATCCCAACAGCATAACATGTTAGAGGAAATAAAAGGAATCGCCCAAAAATAGTCAAACACTCTTATCTTATTGGCATTTTTTTCTTAATTGTCACCAGCTTTATCATTGGATGCAAATAGTCTTTAAATTAAAGTATCAATTTTTTTTTCCCAAAAGTATCAAAATTTATTGCATAGATTTGTGAACTTTTCTTTTGCATGGTCTTTCTTTAGTATATATAAATCATTTAACTTAGTTATTTATGAACCTAAAGATTAAAAAGCACTTCAAAACATATCAAAACGTTTTGTATACTATTTAGTCATGATCAACCGGATGATATGGAGTTTTTTGCTCAGCTTTCTAATCATAGCGGCAATACTCACCAGAGGGGAGTTTACCGATAATCATGATGATGAAATAGATCGACTTGAAGAAAATCAACAAACCTGCTCTTAAATCCATCAAGGTTAATTAAATTTGTGGGTTTGCACGAGAATAAGTCAACCCACAACATATCTTAATCTTTATTTTAATTTTTTCGTTAGCTTTTAATTCCTATATAGTTGAGTACGTTAATCTTTGTGTAGAGTCCAGACGGAGGTATAATAGATTGTGTTCATATGAAGAATCATCCAATTTATGATCATCCTTTATTCAAAAACCACACTATTCAGGTTTGGAAAGCGTTTCTAATTTTAATTTGTTTAAATTGTTATTATAATTACTCCTTTTTAACATAAATTTCTAGATTTTTTGTTTATAGTTTGACTAAATCCAAATCATAATTTGATAATACTTTTTTTTGTTGTTGTTAAACCTAATTTGATAATACTTGTGATAGATCTACCAATTGTAGTGAATATTTTTCAAAAATATCACTCAACTCAAATTCGGATCAGTAACACTAAAACAGCACTGTTTTATATGGTTCAATTAATATAACTACTTTTGGATTATTATTTCTTTTGTTTGATATGCTATATTTTTTTGTAACATTTTTGGGTTGTAGACGAGACCAAGTTTTTTTTTTTTTTTTTTTTTTTTTTTTTTTTTCATCTTCTTCCCAAATGGGCATCATTTAGAATACAGAGTTATAGATGAAAAGAGTTTAAATAAGAAAGAGATACAAGACTTTGTGAAACTCGAGTGAAGCAAGACTTAGTGACATGATATGAAAGAATCGTGACGTTAATGCTGAAAGAATCTGTTGAGAGGAACATGTCATTTATTGGATGATCATGATCGCTACTACAAGAAAACCTGTGTTTTGTGATCTAAGATATCGTCACAAAACAGTCACAAAACACCTCTTTGCGACTATTTTCAAACTACCAAAAATGGTCGCTTATTTTTCGTAGCAAAATAACATGGTTGCAAAATAGTCACAAATGTCAGACTACTATGTGACAAAAAAATACAGTTATAAATAAGCGACTAAGTTGAGACAAAAAATAGTAGTAGTAAATTAAAGACTAAATAGTGACATTATCCACTTAGCAACTACTTTGTGACAATAACTGATTGTTGTAAATTAAAGACTAAATTATCACCATAATTAAAGTCGTAGATTAGCGATTTTTTAAGAACAAACTACAAAAAAATAATTAAAAAAGAAACAAATTATTTTATTATACAATTTTAACAAAATTAAATTAAAATAATTTTATTTATTGTTTAAATTCATTAAAAACAGAAAATACAATATCATATATATATATCAAAAATGATTTATTTATGAAATTATCGAAAATGTGTTAAATTAAACAAAAAAAACTAAAATAAAAAAAAATAAAAATAAAAAATGCTTCAACGGAGAAACGCTTTTGCCCTGGGGCTTCCGCCGCTCTCCTCCGCCATAGTCTTCGGCACTCTCCTCCGCCTTTCTTTGGCTCCTTCGTTGGTGTTGGTCTCTCG
>OVAY01001336.1:0-31072 GCA_900406395.1 Kernera saxatilis | reverse complement strand
TTTAGGGGTGGACGGCGGTGGTTTAACGGTGGGTGGTTTGGTGGGCGGTTTTGGGGTGGACGGAGGTGGTTTAACGGTGGGCGGTTTCGTGGGCGGTTTCGGGGTGGGGTGAGGTTTGGTCGGGGGTTTAGGGTGTGGGTGTGGTTTAACGGTGGGTGGTTTAGGCGGTTTTACTGCCGGTGGTTTTGGTGGTTTGACGGCAGGTGGTTTAGGAGGTTTGACGGGATGTTTTGGCGGTTTGTGGGGGTGCGGTGATGGTTTAGGAGGGCTACAGTCGCAAGCGAAGGAGACGGCGAGGAAGCCGAGGAGGAGGAGAATGAGAAAGGAGAGGTTTTTTGTACGAGACCCCATTTCTTTAGAATGAGGTTTGTGAAAAGGAGTGAGTAAGTCGATATATGAGTGTGTACTACCCTTTTATAGAGAATCTCTTGTAAGATATTAATTATTTTTTAATATACAATATCGTAAGCACCAAATTGTGATTTACATGATTGAAAATTGGATTTTATTAAGCACGTATTAGATCACTAAGTTACAAAAAGAAAATAAAGGGTTTTGTCACTTTTTCCTAAATTGGCATATATTTGTAGTTGTAGTTTCTTATCTTTTTAGGAAAAATATGATACCGCATTCACTATTTACTTTGATAAAAACTCATTTGTGCACTCTATGAACCTATTTCTTGTCGTAATTTTTTGAAGAAAATGTATTCTTTATATGAAGAACATACAAAAAACTCGAGATCAAAAAAATTTAATGAGTCTTTTACAAATGAAACAGTAATTGCAAAAAATAGAAAAAAATCAAAACAATGCGAAAGAGCGAATATATGAGCTGCCAAAGGTGCAAAGAACTCAAACACTGCTCTTCGCAAAGGTTTTTGCAAAATCTTTTGCTGTATCCTTCTCCACATAGCTAGGTTTTTGCTTTCTCTTCCTTTATGTGTTTATCATCTCTTTATATACGGAAATACCTTGTTAGTCTCATTTCCATAGAACTAGGAATCACTTGCTAGATTTCTCCCAGGTCAATTTTCAAAATTCTCGGAGTAATTCGGATTTGGTTTTTCACAAAGAAAAAAAAACTCGGATTTGGCCACCTTCTTGAATCATGGGATGACCCTATCCATTCTTTCATGTTATTTACTTTTATCTCATCCATATTTCATGTAAAGAATGATTTATGCTTCTTCCACGGTTTATTTTTTTTAACTAATTAGAGGAGTGCAATTTTAGCTCTACTAGACCTGAATTCGAATCCAATCTATTATGTTCAGAAAAAAAATGTCACGCTTTGTCCATCCTTCACTAATATTATATAAAAATGATTATTGGCCACAAACCATGACATTCTGGTTATGAAAATAACATTCATAATAAACTTAGAATTTTGTTTCAATTTCTTGGACATGCTCATAAATGGTTAAGCCAATGTGAAAATATTTAGAAAAACAAAACCACCACTCAGATAGAACTGTCAGCATTCGGCAGCATAAACTAATTCGTATAATTAATGTCAATATTCTTTCCGAAAGAAGCTATTATCAATATTTTAAGTAGAGAAGTTCTCCATTGTGACTTTCATTACACATGTATTCCAAAAAAAAGATATTGTTCGTATTTGCCTACTTGGTCAAAATTTATCTTTTCGAAAAATGCCATTCACTTTTAACATTCATGTCTAATGTCTTGCACCTTAAATTTTCTAAATCCCAGATCAAGTTGCAAAAATATCCAAAATCAATGCGTAAATCAGAGAAATGTCCCGACATTGTCAAGTTTTAGTCTATTAACATTAGAGAATGCCTAGTCTATAAGCGTTTAGTAGTCACTAAATTAAACCTTCGTTATATTATTGGCATTATTTAAAAAAAAAAAACTTGGACATATTAGTCATATTTTGTAAATATTGGGTGAAAACAATGGGAGCAACAAAAGGATTTTGTAGTGTAATGCCCACTGGGGTCGACAATTTATGAAGGGATTTTGTCAGTATTACTTGACTTAAGTGACACCTCCCATTCTCTATAGTGACAAGATATAATTAAAGAAATCGTTCTCACTCTTTTTTTTTCTTGTTCCCTCCGTGTTAGGTCCACTTTTTTAAAAAGGATTTTAGGCAAGTTCTCTTGGGTGTTAGTTTATGTCTCTACCTATACAAATACGAAAAGAGAATCAGTTCTGGTTCGAATCCCAAATCTATGATATACAATATAGGTTGATTAATCTTGAACCAGGTTCCAAGTTTTTGGGTTTCCGTTGGTCACTATAAAAATTAGATTACATGTTGAAAGTTTTCACAAATTGATGAAATTAATAACTCCCCCATAATAGTTTTCCGATCGAAATTAGTCTCTTGGGTTGAAGTTTTATACTTCTTTTTTTTCCTAAACCAACATATCATTATAAACCAATCAAGGCTTTGGAACAATAATCACTTTTTTTTATCATGCATGTGTGTTGATTTTTTTTTTNTCATGCATGTGTTTTTATTTTTTTTTTTTTTTTTGGGGTTAAAATGCATGTGTGATTTGATTTGAAGCTTCTTCGTCTCCCGCTTTTGAAAGATATTAGCTTAGTGCGCCTTTTTAGTTTTCATCAGGTCTATAAATGATTGAACGAAGTCCGTGATTGATGATTCTCTTTGTAGGTTTTTATCTTTTCATACTCCATGTTAATTAATATATTATAGTACTATAATACTAGTGATGGTGCTCGTATTCAGAATAGGATTTAAAATATAATGTAAATAGGTCAAGATCTACTAGTTAAAGCTAAATCTAGTACTTTCTAAAAAAAAAGCTAAATCTAGTATATATATAATCGGTAAGCTTACTTTATTTGTATTGTTATTGATATTTACTATTCAAATTTCTAAATATCATCGATACATTTGAAATTTCATCAAAAAAAAATTATTGTTTACCATATTCAATTTAACATCTATATTGACAATGTCGCAAAAATATAGTCTAACTTATATTTTAATTCAGTTTTCAAAAACTGTTCAAAATTATTAGAGCTATAAATCTACTTTGTATGATAAAATCATCTACTTTGTATGATAAAATCATGAAATTAAAAAGAACCATAATTTTGCCCTTCCGATTTATTGACGGTGAAGAAAACAAAATAAAGTTTTGGACGCGATTACAATGTGGCGGGTAGGATTTGGCGGGTAGTAAAAACAGTGTAACCCGTGAAGTCTGTCACTTTTAAGATTTAGTTTTCCTTTTAAGAATTTTTTTATTTTTAAAAGGAAATGGATAATGTGACGTTATGAATGAATCTCATGCATGCATGTGACTCTACCATGATTTATAAAAAATATAAAATAATTAAAACTAATTGTCGTCTGAGTACTCATGAGTACTAGCCGTAAGGACACGTCAGACGTCCATCACCAGCACAGAAGAAAAGCAAACAAATTGGAACACCAGAAAACGATAATCGTTTTGATAATTTCTTTACACTTCTAAAACGTTGCCGTTTTAGAGAGAGAAGATCGATGATTGCATGATGTTCTTCGAAGCTAGGGTTTCTAACTCTCTCTCTCTCTATTAAAGCCTTTTCACATTTCCTTTCTCTCTCCTCGAATGGTTAATTTGAATACAGTTTGGTTATCTTCGATCCGAGTCCACTACTCAAATCCATGCCCCTTTACTCAATTGGTTTACTTAATCTTCAAAATATTCGGGTTGGCCTTTTGTGATTTGTTTATTTCTCATACTTTTTAGTAAAAAATATTTTTGACAAAAAGTTAGATTTAGCAAAACCAGCACAATTCATTTCTAATCGGTTAAACGAATCATTTTTAGAATTTGTTTTTTTCCCCAAAATTCTTACTTAATTTAATTTAATAGAGAAGAGAACTAATAGATTCTGAATAAAGCGGTATGTTGCGGAACGAAATAAGTACATGACGACAGTAATATAAATTTATATAAAAACTTTAATACTATTTCGAATACCCCTTGCATATTTTGCACTTTGTTACATCTATCAAAAACCAAAGTATATATATATATATATCTGAATCTGATTGTGAAGGTAGGACTTACACACTGCGGAATACAATATTGTAAAAGTATTTCTTGTTTTTATTAATTACTTTCAATAGTCTTTGTCTTATACCTTAGTATTATTGATTTTAATTTTTATGGTTAAATAGTACAATATTATTGGTTTTCGAGACGTCTATTATACAAGAAAAATCAAATTTATAATATTCTATCTTTTAGCACCTCAAGACGCAAAAGAAGGTAACATACTCGGAATATTATAATGGCACAAAAATATCAAAACTCTACTATCTTGTGACACGATTTTAGGTTAAAAAAAAAATTTATTATGTCTTGTCATTTTTTCAACTTATCCTTTAAATATCTCCTGTTATATTTTGTCTTGATTTGAATTTTCTCAAAAAAAAACTTTGAACACACACAAAAATCGTTTGGATGAACCGACACATATTTCAAAAAATTTGCCAGCTATTTCGTAAATATATTTTCAGAACCAACATATTTATGTATTTTCATATATATTACAAAGTTAATGTACAGTGTTCGTTGACAAAAAAAAAATATACAGTCCCAGTTATTGTTTATACATTTTTTGTAAAATTTTGGAGGGTGTATTTGGATTAGTCCAACATGAAAACACGATTATCAGTTTGGGTCGACTCAAATAAGTGAAAGCAAGTTTTAGCAAAAAAAAAAAAAAAAGTGAAAGCAAGTTCGAGCCCATAATATTGCATTGGACCGCCCAATATATAAACAATTCCCAGTTTCTCTCATGGTGTTTCTCTTTTGATAATCCAATGCCGAATTTTTTGTTTTTTAAACCTATCCGGGCAAGATCAAACTGACGCATGTATGCAAAAATCTTGCGTTACTAACTGATTATATGTCTTTCGACTAATTCTAGGAGTAGACAAATCCATCGAGAAAGTTTTGTCTACCAAGTTTTTCATTAAGACCAACGTTTCAACTTGTTTTGCTAGGACAAAGTGACACGCCAACAATCCCGATGACCCAACGCATCCTAAAATTGTTCCAAGTGGAAGTTGAATTCTGAGAAGGGGGTGAGTGAGTTTGCACATATTTGACGTTATTCTTTAAACCACATATCATCATCGAAAATTGTATGTCATTATATAAAATAACACGAAATAGTGAGTAAACATATACGTGGCATCATGCTATCTCGAGTGAAATCACGTGATATTTGTTTTCATCACGAAACTTTTCGAATTATGTTCTAGCTGTTCGAAATTTGATATATATATATATCTGAAAATGGACTTTTCCAGTTGGGTTCTAGCTGTTCCAAACATAGATAGTGTGAAAGCCTAAATTACAAAAATAAGGCCCAATTTAAGATCATAACACACACACACACCCAAAAAAACAGATCTCGATAACTCGATGTATGTTAATTTTTGGTCTTTTGTTTTCGTCATACGTTAATTTTGCTTCTTTTCTTTACCAAACCGTCATATGTTAATTAATTTTACATATTTCAAACACGACATTATAGAGAAAATAACCGTAAAGTTACACACATATTTAGTTTTCTTTAATCATAAATCAAAATTTGTTAATCATCTATATGACTGAATTAGATACTGACGTATGATAGTTTTCTTAGCATGGATCTACGTGTACAATATTATTCACTTCGTCAGTAGCAATGTGCATGTCTATAAAAATCACATTTATTTACTCCACAAGGAAATCACAATATAAGCTCAAGCAGATACTTCTTAAAAGTACAACATAACATGAACACCCAAGGAAATTGAGATCGCAAACCCAAACAAACCCCTTTTATTTTATAAAACGAAATTTAAGTCTGCGCACACGCAAATTAATCTCTCATTACCAAATAGATCATGAAACCAACAAAAATATTTATAAATAAAACCTCGAGACTCTTAGCACTCTATACATTGATCAAGCGGGACACTTGAAGCCAGGTGGTGGATTTTTTCCACAGTTGACAAGAAGCTCCAGAGCAATGGGGATAACGAGGTTGACGTTCAGAAGTTTGGCTTTAATGGCGGTACATAGACAAACGGCTGCGTCTAGGTCAACTAAACCTTTTAAAATCGGACAACACTCTTGCTTGGCGCTTTTCCCAAGACCGATGTGAACCAAACCACCAAGAACATTCACGCACGAGCCTAGCTTCAGTGTGTCGATTGGGCAAGTCTCCGGCTTAGGCTTAGGTGGTACGGAAGGCGTAGGAGGAGATGATGGCGGAGGGCACGATTTTGGCGGCATAGCAGCGGGTGGACTTAATTTTGGAGGCATAGCAATGGGTGGTGTTGGTGTTGGCGGTGTTGGAACAGGTGGAGTTGGTTTTGGGGGCGTAACAATGGGTGGTGTTGGTTTTGGCGGAGTTACAATGGGTGGGGATGGTGATGGTGGTATTACGGGCGGGGTCGGTTTAGGCGGCGTTACAACGGGTGGTGTTGGTGTTGGCGGCGTAACAACGGGAGGAGTTGGTTTTGGTGGAGTTACAACGGGTGGTGTTGGTTTAGGCGGCGTTGCAACGGGTGGTGTTGGTGTTGGCGGCGTAACAACGGGTGGAGTTGGTTTTGGTGGAGTTACAACGGGTGGGGATGGTGATGGTGGCATTACGGGCGGGGTTGGTTTTGGTGGAGTTACAATGGGTGATTTAGGCGGCGTTAAAATGGGTGGTGTTGGTGTTGGAGGCGTAACAACGGGTGGAGTTGGTTTTGGTGGAGTTACAACGGGTGGGGATGGTGATGGTGGCATTACGGGCGGGGTTGGTTTTGGTGGAGTTACAATGGGTGATTTAGGCGGCGTTAAAATGGGTGGTGTTGGTGTTGGAGGCGTAACGACGGGTGGAGTTGGTTTTGGCGGAGTTACAACGGGTGGGGATGGTGATGGTGGCATAACGGGCGGGGTTGGTTTTGGTGGAGTTACAACGGGTGGTGTTGGTTTAGGCGGCGCTGCAACGGGTGGTGTTGGTGTTGGCGGCGTAACAACGGGAGGAGTTGGTTTTGGTGGAGTTACAACGGGTGGTGTTGGTTTAGGCGGCGTTGCAACGGGTGGTGTTGGTGTTGGCGGCGTAACAACGGGAGGAGTTGGTTTTGGTGGAGTTACAACGGGTGGGGATGGTGATGGTGGCATTACGGGCGGGGTTGGTTTTGGTGGAGTTACAATGGGTGATTTAGGCGGCGTTAAAATGGGTGGTGTTGGTGTTGGAGGCGTAACGACGGGTGGAGTTGGTTTTGGCGGAGTTACAACGGGTGGGGATGGTGATGGTGGCATTACGGGTGGGGTTGGTTTTGGTGGAGTTACAACAGGTGGTGTTGGTTTAGGCGGCGTTAAAACGGGTGGAGTTGGTTTTGGCGGAGTAACAGCTGGTGGTGATGGTGATGGTGGTATTACGGGCGGGGTTGGTTTTGGTGGAGTTACAACGGGTGGTGTTGGTTTAGGCGGCGTTACAACGGGTGGTGTTGGTGTTGGCGGCGTAACGACGGGTGGTGTCGGTTTAGGCGGCGTTACAACGGGTGGTGTTGGTGTTGGAGGCGTAACGACGGGTGGAGTTGGTTTTGGCGGAGTAACAACGGGTGGGGATGGTGATGGTGGCATAACGGGCGGGGTTGGTTTTGGTGGAGTTACAATAGGTGGTGTTGGTTTAGGCGGCGTTACAACGGGTGGTGTTGGTGTTGGCGGAGTAACAACGGGTGGAGTTGGTTTTGGTGGGGTTACAATGGGTGGGGATGGTGATGGTGGCATTACGGGCGGGGTTGGTTTAGGCGGGGTTACAACGGGTGGTATTGGTGTCGGCGGCGTAACGATGGGTGGAGTTGGTTTTGGCGGAGTTACAACGGGTGGGAGTGGTGATGGTGGCATTACGGGTGGTGTAGGTTTAGGCGGCGTTACAATGGGTGGTGTTGGTGTTGGCGGCGTAACGACGGGTGGAGTTGGTTTTGGCGGAGTTATAACGGGTGGGGATGGTGATGGTGGCATTACAGGAGGGGTTGGTTTTGGCGGAGTTAAAATGGGTGGTGTTGGTGTTGGCGGTGTTACGATCGGAGGAGTTGGTTTTGGTGGTGTTACAACTGGTGGAGTTGGTGATGGTGGCATTACAGGTGGGGTTGGTTTCGGTGGAGAAACAACGGGTGGTGTTGGTGTTGGTGGTGTTGGTGTTGGCGGTGTTATGATGGATGGTGGTGTAGGCGTTGGCGGTGTTACGACAGGTGGAGTTGGCTTTGGTGGCGTTATGATGGGTGGTGGTGTTGGCGGAGTAACAACGGGTGGTGTTGGCGTTGGTGGTGTTACGACGGGTGGTGTTGGTGTTGGTGGAGTAACAACGGGAGGTGTTGGCGTTGGCGGTGTTACGACAGGTGGAGTTGGCTTTGGTGGCGTTATGATGGGTGGTGGTGTTGGTGGAGTAACAACGGGTGGGGTTGGTGTTGGTGGTGTTACGATGGGTGGAGTTGGCTTTGGTGGTGTTACTATGGGTGGCGTTGGTGTTGGCGGTGTTACAACGGGCGGTGTTGGTGATGGTGGCGTTACGACGGGTGGGCTTGGCGTTGGCGGAGGTTTAACCGTGGGCGGTTTAGGGGTGGAGGGTGGTGGTTTAACCGTGGGGGGTTTCGGGGTGGGCGGAGGTGGTTTTACGGAGGGAGGTTTCGGGTGGGGGTGAGGTTTAGGGTGTGGGTGTGGTTTTGGGTGAGGTTTAGGGTGTGGTTTTGAGTGAGGGTGTGGTTTAGGCGGTTTGACGTGATGTTTTGGTGGTTTGTGGGGATGTGGTGATGGTTTTGGAGGGCTCGGGCTACAGTGACGAGCGTAGGAGACGGCGAGGAAGCCGAAGAGGAGGAGGAGCATGAGAAAAGGGAGGTTTTGTGTGCGAAACCCCATTTTTTAGGAAGAAGAGGGTTTGGTTTGGTGACGGAGTGAGATGATCAGTAAGTAGGAATATTAGTGTATTCCCTTTTATAGAAAAGTCTTCAAGATATTATTTTCTATATCTTAATGTAAGCACCAAATTACGATTTAGGCGATTGAAAATGGATTTGATTAAAGCACATTTCAGGTCACTTAGTTACAAAAAGAAAATAAAGGGTTTTGTCAAACTTTCCTAAATTAGCCTATATTTGTAGTTCTAGATTCTTTCACTTTTAAGAAAAATTAAGAATTCGCTACCTACTTTCAACAAACACTCGTTTGTAGATATTGTAAACATAGTAGATTAAGATCCGTGTTTATGCCGGTATTTAACACAAAAAAATACAATTATTTTTATATATTAAACTCAAAATGGGTATTCTACGTAGGAAATAGAGTATTCTACGTAGGAAATACAATTGATTCCTAATCCTCATCGAAAGTTCGAAACTATATTTAACTTTTCGCGTGAAAACTATAACTAATATTGTGGGATAAGATAATGATTTAATACTGTACATATTGGAAATAAAGATGAATTCTTGTTAATTTTATAATATACTTATAGATAAATCTTTATATGGGTATTCTACGTAGGAAATAGAGAAGTTCTTAACAATATTATATTGTTGAAGTCATAAGCTTACTCATAGTTCTCAACTTCAAATTATTTGTTGGCATATATCTATCTTCCCGTTACAATACCAAAAAAAAAGAAAAAATTCTTACATGCCAATGCAGGGATTATTTTATCATTTAATCCATATCTTTGGCATCTTTGTTAATGTGAACCAATAAAACCATGCATAAAAGCCGGAAAAAAAATAACCATGCATAAAAAAACCTATACAGTCTTTATAGTTTAATCATGATTAATTGACTCAATTTTGCTTCGCTTCTTATATAGTATTTGAATTACAAATTTATTTGGGAGAATTGAAAAAAAGAGACAAATTAACTAGATGTTTGGGAAACTAATCCTTTAAGATTTTTTTATCATATTTTTCCTAAACTAACTTTAATATAATATTATAAATATTTAAATAAATAATTTGAACAAAAATAAAAATATGGAAAAATATAAAAAGGGAATAAATGTTAGTGTAATATTTGTTTATATCATTCTGCAAATTTTAGAATACATCTTCTGCGTTCTACGGATTTTAGAATACATATTCTACTTTTTCTTATATGTTCTACAAATTTTAGAATACATATTCTCCTTTTTTTATATGTTCTACGAATTTTAGAATACGTATTCTACGGAATTTACGTGTTCTACGGAATTTACGTGTTCTACGAAGTTTAACCTTGTTACAAAATAAGAATTATGTGAGGTTTTGAAAGCTTTCATAAAAGCTCTCCAATAAAACACATAATGCACAACTTGATAGATTCTTATAGCAAATTAGAATCAACCCATATATGCCAAATATAAAAACGTATGAAAAACAAAAATAAGCTAGAGTAAAACAAATCTGAATTAAGCCATGTTGACAAAAACGAAAAGGTGTATGAGACACCGTTTATCTAAATTATTTTACTATAGTAATATGTGAATGTTTATGTAATATCTATTCGTACCATTCATTTTTGATCCCCTCTCCACTGCTTTCGATCTCCTTTTAACCTGAACACACAGAGAAAGAGATGGAAGAAAAGATTATGACTTGATTATATTTCTTTTGTTGTTAGATATTTAAATATTTTATGAATATATATTTTTTTTTATCATATATATACACTTAAAAAGATTGTGATTAATTTGTTTATATATAAAACAATATTAATTTATTATTAAAGGTAAAAAAAATTAACATTATTTAAAGATTTCGATTCCCAAACATGAATTCTTAAGGTTTAATTTCCCGAACTACTAGTCAATTTATCCATTTTTTCCAATTCTCCCAATTTATTTTGAATACTCTTGTAAATATATAAAATTTTAATATATTCATACATTTTTCTTAGAGTAATTAAGAAACGTTTCAAGTTTATATTAATTTTTGTTAATTTAAGTTTATCGTTCCTTATTTCTTACAATTTTCTACTTATTATATAGTGGCAAGTTCGTTTGTTTTATATATATATATATATAGATATTCTTATTACAAAAAATTTGGTTAGTGTTTCANAAAAATTTGGTTAGTGTTTCATTATATACCCACGTCCACGTCACAGTTTTGTATTTTAGCATATATATATATATATTTTTTTTTTTATATATATATATATATATAATTAAGGACTCCATCATTTACCGACATAACAATTTTGTTTTTTTATAATTTGTTATTAAGTTTTTTTTTAAACAATTTTGTTTATTGCCGACTTCAGTTTTATTTGTTGTTATTACTTTTGACCACTAATCTGTTGACAAAAAAAACCACTAATCCATGAACATCAATTCAATTTTATGAACACTTAATTATTAGTATAAATTTGGGTGAATATTCTATTTTCTATTAAATCTGTCACCACTAATACATAATAAAAATAGAAAAAGTATACTATTTAAAACTAAAAAACAAAATTTAAAATTTAAATACATGTCAAAATCTAATTAATCGCAACACAAAAAACTAATTAATACTGGTATCATAATCCTATTAGTTAGACTTTTTGGAAACATGTACAACTTTATGAAATAAAATATATTTGTAGTTCTCATTATTATTTATTTTTGTAAATAATTATACATACTTCAAACACGATTAGTTTAACCGGTGATATCAATGTAAACCTACATTGTTTCATATTTATATGAGTTCTGCTCTAATATCACTTGTAATGTTCCGACTACTTTCGTTTTAAAAAATAAAAAAATTTCAAAATTCCCGTTTGCTTCAAGCGGTATTTTTCAATAATTTACAAAAATACCTCTCAGCCAAAAATTTGTTTCATTCACACGTAATTTTTTTTTTTTTTTGATAACTAGATTCACACGTAATTACGTTTATTAATTTACCATATGCTTCTCTGTGTCAACTTACCATATTTCAACATATCATTCTATTTATGAAAATCACACGCATAATAAACAAATAATCATGTTATTCAAACATATAGCAGATATATTCGCACGGTTAAATAACACTATTTGTTTATCATACGTGTAATTTTTATGAGTCAGTTTGCCACATTTCAACATGACATGTTTTTTTTATAGATACTATGCCTAATTGCGTATAATAAACAAATACCATATTAGTTAAACATATAGCTGATATGTTCACACGTCTAAATAACGTAAATTTTGTTTACTGTGTGTGTGATTTCCCACCAATAATGCGTTACACATGAATGGTGTTAAAAACACACGCACATTACACCCCGAGAGATAAAATCGTCCATTAATTCTTTCTTTTTTTAACACGCTTCTCTCGTTTTTTTAACCAAAATAACCCAAAATACTATTGGTCAAAAGGTTCAAAGCTTTCTAGTTATGAAAAAAAAAAAATTTGTAAGAGACACATAATTTTTATTTGAATTTTTTGCATCCCCATTTATGGTTAAGCCAACATATAACGTACGAGGGAGCATGAAACTGTTTGGATAGAATTTTCAGCATTTAGCAGCATAAAATTTCGCTAAACTATTGTCTGATTATTATTTTTGCAAATGTTTTGCAAAAGATGTGAATATATATATACGATAGAATGATCTCGATTGTTCTTGAAATCATTGGTCACATTTTGCTTTTTGAAAAATGCAATCTAGATTTAGGAATCATATCTACCTTATATTTTCTAAACTCCAGAAATCTAACATCATAAAATCAAAGCATAAAATCAGAGAAATGTTTATTCTAAACTTTTGTTAACATAAAAAGAATCAGAGAAATGTCCCAACTTCTCAAGCTCTAGTCTATTAACCTTAGAGGATATGCCTAGTTTTACTAGTCTATAAACTTTTAGAAGTCGCTAATTTAACATTCGCTCTATTATTGAGATAAAATAAAAAGAAACTTGGACGTAACCATATTTTGTAATTATTGGGTGAAAACAATGGGAGCAAGAAAAGTTTGTAGTGTAATGACCAGTGGGACAATTTATGAAAAAACTTTGCATTATTATTTGACTTAAGAGGCACCTTCCATTTTTTATTTTCTATAGTGACAAGATATAAGTAAAGACATCATTTTCTCTCATTTTTGTTGATCCTTATGTGTTAGGTCCACTTTTGTTTAATAATGATTTTAGGTAATTTCTTTTGGGTGTTAGTTTGTGTCTCTATCTATAGAAATAGAGAATCGAATGCGTAAAAGTTTTTGTAAACTTTTCATATCTGATTGGATTTCCAAACTATTTTAAATATAAACTATTGATAAAAAAAATTGAGTAGAATCACAAATCTACTACGAAATAGATCACACGCTCTTGTAAATTTTTTCATAGTGATGGTTGCTCGTATCGTATTCAGACTAGATTTAAAATATAATGTAAATAAATCAACATCTACTACATATATATATTAAAAAAAAATCAACATCTACTAATGAAAGCTCAATCTTATTATTCAGACGTAATAAAAATCTAAAGGTAATTGTTTTTTTTTATAAAAAACAGTAATTTTCTTAAGCAACTTTACGCAGTTCAAAATAACTAAACCACAAATTTACTGTATAGAAATGTGATAAATATATACTGATTCTTTCACGTATATATATATATATATATATATATACTATTCAAATTTCTAAATGTCATCCATAAGAATTATTATTGAACCGTTTTTCCATATTCATATTAACATCTATATTGACACTGCAAAATATAATATGATTTCTTTTCTAATTCAGTTTAAAAACACTGTTCAAAACAAATATTAGAAGTATAAACCAACTTTATATGAAAACATCACGAAATGAAAAGTATCAGTATTTGAGATAATCATCAACGAAATATTGTAGCTTTTAATTTCGTGAAATAGTGTTACAGGATGGCGGGTAGGATTTGACGTGTAGTAGAAATAGTGTAATCTGAGAAGTCATCCACTTTCATGATTTAATTTTCTAAAAAAAAAAACCAAAATGATAGAGAGGAATGGATAATGTTACGTTATGAATGGATCTCAATGCTTCAAAAAAAAAAAAAAAANTTAAAAAAAAAAAAAAAAAATAATGGATCTCATGCTTGAGCCAAAAAAAAAAAAGGAAGAAGAAAAATAGTGGATCTTATGCATAATGCATGCATCTGCCTCCACCATTCGTCATCTTTGTTTTTTTTTTCTCCCACTTCGTCTCTTTGTTTTCTCTCACAACGGCAACAATATTCTTTTTTAAAAAAGAACAAAAAAACTAATGGTCGTCTAAGTACTTGAGTACTATTCGTAAGACACGTTGTTGGGTCCATCAGCAACAGAAAAGAACAAAAAAATGGGACAAGAAAACGATAATCGTTTTGATGTTTTCTTACGCATCGGTCCATCGCCAGTAGAAAAGAGAAAAAAATTTGGACATCAGAATACGATTATCGTTTTGACATTTTCTTGAAGTCGGTCAATCACCAGCAGAAAAGAGCAAAACATTGGATCAGAAAGCTATCATCGCGTTATGATATTTTCTTTATACTTCTAAGATGTTGCCGTCTTCAAAGTCTTAACAAAAAAGAGTTATTATAAATTTTGGTCCTTTTAGCAAATTTAGACTGTTTTGGTAAGACGGGAAGTTGACTCGCCGAATGCCTTGATTGTTTGCAGATTTTGAAATAGATTTTGGTTTTTGTTTTTCAAAAAACTACTGTATTTTTTAGCCATTCGAGTTTTCTAAAATTTTAGGGAATCTAGTTTTTCAAAATTTTATCATTTTCTTAACAAAAACCAAAAACCACATTTCATGGGTTTTTGGAAAAAACTGCCGTAATTGTTTTTTTTTTAATCAAATATTGCTATTAATCAATTAATTTAAACTAATTATTACTTTTTAATTAGAGCAAAGTTCTCATATTTCTACATAAAAAAAAAATCATCTCCATTTACATAATCTTCTCTATAATAATATGCAATAATGTGCCTATTTTTCTTAATATAATTTTATGAAATAAATCCATGTACATTTTTTTCGATAATTTTAACATTATTACTTATAATATTTTGAGTTATTACTTTAATCAAAAATAATATTTCTTTTAATAAAGTTTTTTATATTATTTTGTTAACTTTTAAACACAAAAAACTAAAAATTAAAAGCATAAGTTACATTTAAAAAGTAATTATAGAGTTGATAAAAAAAAATAATTATAACTAAAAACCAAAAACTATGAAACCATTCAAGTTTTTTTCAAAACTAAGATCTACAGCAAAATTAAAAACCAAAAAATAAAAAACCAAAATCTAAAAACCAAAAACCAAAAACTAAAAACTAAAAACCAAAAACCAAAAACTAAAAACTAAAAACTAAAATCCACCAAACAATCATCACCATGTCTTGTTAGGGTTCGAACAAAAAAAATGTCTTGTTAGGGTTCTAATTGACACCACCAAACTAAGCAGTTAAGAAAAGAAGACTACTTTCACGTCATAAAAAAAAAAAAAGAAGACTATTTTCATACCATAGTATACGAGGTTCATATATAACAGTTTAAACATAACTATGGCAATAAGTATTAACATATAACTAAACAAAAAACTATGGCAATCTTTTATAAATAACAAAAAAAACTATGACAATGAACATCACAAAAAAAAAGTTAATAATAAAGTGGCGTTGTGTCTATCTAGACAAAAAAATCACAAACGGATTAGATAATCTGATAAATATCGATAATTTTTTTTTATTTTTTTTATAATTAGATTTTTATTATTTCTATAATCTTGGGTAATAATCGTTATTATTTCAATTCTATTTCTTTTGTATCTTAACATAATCGTTATTTTACTACCAAAATACTTAGCTTTAATTGGTGACAATTAAAATAACAAAAAGGAAATAAATAAAATGAACAATGAAGAATGGAACATAAAGTTTTTGAGGAACAAAAAAAAAATGCAGAGAATAAATAAAATATACCAATGAATGGTAACCAAACAATAACAATATTTTTTAAAATATATTAAATAAATCAAATTTCAATGAAAAAATACTAAAAAAAATTTTACATTTGATTTTAAAATAAAAATTCATGAATTAAATTTATATTTTTTATGTTAAATAGGTAACTATTAATATTAACCTAAAATAAATTATTGAATGATTTGAAATATATTATTTTATTTGTTTCAGAATAAATATCTCTTAAAATTATTTATTATAATTTTTACATCAAGTCTTAAGATTAATTTAACATGAAATTCTTATCAAATTTTTTTTTAAGTATATTGTAAAGATATGAAATTATTATATATTAAAATAAAAATATTATTAATAAAAATTATTTTATATTTAATTTAAAATAAAAAACGAATTTTAATATTATTCTTTTTTGTTCCATTTTGTTCTTTATCAAATTTAGAGAGGAATATTTTTGTTCTATTGTTCTTTATTTGTTGAGGAATGTAGAGGAATAGTGTGGAAAAAAAAAACTTTTAAATGGTAAAAAAAATTGAGGAATAAAGAGGAATAACACATTCATACTCGTTCTTTTCCTAAATTATGGTTACCAATTAGAGCTTTATGCTAAAACAATATTTTTTTGTTATCAAAAGTTAATCTTAATACGAACAAAAATATTTATGTATGTGTATGAAGAAGTGGTAAATCATTATTAATTCTTATAGACAACCTTGCAAGTGAAATTGAGATATTATTCTGTCTTGTCCTTTTATCCTTTGATATGTTGCTATATTTTGTCAGAATCTGAATTTTATTATGCGATATTTTAGATACCTTTGAAATAAAATATTCGTTTGGAGGAACTAACACACATTTAAAAATATGCCGGCTATTTCGTAAATATATTTTCAGCACAAACAAAACATATTCATGTATTTCCATATATATGACAAAATAATGTACAGTGTTCCTTGACAAAAGAAATCAAAATACAAAGTTCTTGTTCATACTGTATTTTAGTGTGAAGGGTTTGGATTTGGGTTTGTCCCACATAAAAAGCACCCAGGTAACAGTTTGAGTCGACTCAAAGAAGTCGAAGCAATCTAAAGCCCATTAATATATAAGACGTCCTTAAGCCCAATATATATTTAGAAACAGAGCTTCTGTTTCTCTCTTTATGTTTTTTTTTCTGTTTAATTTGATAAAAATGGCAATAAAGAATTTTTTTTTTTTNAAAAAAAAATTTTTTTTTTTTTTTTTTTTGACAAGGGCAAGGAAGAAAATTTAAGGATAAATTGGTAGAATAACACTTTGAAAATGTCAAATTAGAAAAATAGAAAATATATATTATCTCGGATTTGAAACAACTAAACAATATACATTTTTAGAATATCTATTCTTTTACTCTAATCTTACTATCATCTACAATTCACTTATCAGTTGTTTGGTGATTTAGTTTCGTCGAATACGAATATTTAATTATGTCAAAAAAAAGAAAAAAGAATACGAATATCTAGTTCCGTAAAAAAAACATGTGTACAATGTTTTCAGGATAACACAGGGGAGAAGATTATGTAGAGTGAGATAAATAAAAAAAACTAACAAAACAAACTCTTATCACTGTGAACCTTCAAAGATGATAACAGAGAGATAGAGAGAGACAAGAGGGCCAAATAAAGGCTCTTTCTTTCTTCTTCTTCTTCATCCTCTCCTTCGCAATGGCCGGATCAGCTCTGCCTCTTCCAACGCCACCACCACTTTCGTTACAATCTCCGCCGCAAAATCAAACCCGCCAGTTTTCTTCCTTTTCCCCACCAAACCTCACCCCCCAAACGCCTTCCATTCGTTCCCGCCTCAGCAAAATCTGTCAAGATGGAAACCCACAGCTCGCACGCCAACTGTTCGACGCAATTCCCAAACCAACCACCGTTCTCTGGAACACCATCATCATCGGCTTTATCTGCAATAATCTGCCTCACGAGGCTCTCCTTTTCTATTCCCGGATGAAGAAGACGGCGCCTTTCACCAAATGTGATCCCTACACTTACTCTTCTACCCTCAAGGCTTGTGCTGAGACCAGGAACTTGAAAGCTGGTAAAGCCGTGCATTGCCATTTAATCCGTTGTTTACAGAACTCAAGCAGGGTTGTTCATAATTCTCTGATGAATATGTACGTTTCGTGCTTGAACGCTCCTGGGAGTGAATTGGATTCTTCTGAATACGATGTCGTGCGTAAAGTTTTCGATAATATGCGTAGGAAGAACGTTGTGGCTTGGAATACACTGATTTCTTGGTATGTGAAAACAGAGAGAAATGCGGAAGCGTGTAAGCAATTCGGGATAATGATGAGAATGGAGATAAAACCGAGCCCGGTTAGCTTTGTCAATGTTTTTCCCGCGGTGTCGACTTCGAGGAGCATTAAGAAAGCTAACGTTTTTTATGGTTTGATGCTTAAACTGGGCGATGAATATGTGAAGGACTTGTTTGTGGTGAGTTCGGCTATTTCTATGTATGCGGAGCTTGGCGATCTTGAATCCTCACGGAGAGTATTTGATTCTTGTGTTGAGAGAAACATCGAGGTGTGTAATACAATGATAGGCGTCTATGTTCAGAACGATTGCCTGGTTGAAAGTATCGAGCTTTTTCTTGAAGCAATAGGATCAAAAGAGATGGTGTCTGACGAAGTAACGTTCCTCTTGGCAGCGAGTGCAGTTTCAGCTCTGCAGCAAGTGGAACTAGCCAGGCAATTTCATGGTTTTGTAAGCAAGAACTTTCAAGAGCTACCGATTGTGATATTTAACTCGTTGATGGTGATGTACTCAAGGTGTGGTTCTGTGCACGAGTCATTTGGAGTCTTTGATTCAATGCGAGAGAGAGATGTTGTATCGTGGAACACTATGATCTCTGCATTAGTCCAAAATGGCTTAGATGATGAAGGATTGATGCTGGTGTACGAAATGCAGAAGCAAGGGTTTAAGATTGATTCCATAACTGTGACTGCTTTGCTTTCGGCTGCCTCAAATCTTAGAAACAAGGAGATCGGGAAGCAGACTCATGGTTTCCTTATCAGGCAAGGGATTCAGTTTGAGGGAATGAATAGTTACCTTATCGACATGTATGCTAAGTCAGGTCTAATTAGGATCTCACAGAAGCTTTTTGAGAGAAGTGGTTATGCTGAAAGAGATCAAGCTACTTGGAATTCTATGCTTTCTGGGTACACGCAGAATGGACACACAGAGGAAACTTTTGTTGTGTTCAGGAAGATGTTAGAACAGAATATCCGACCCAATGCTGTAACTGTGGCATCAATTCTCCCTGCTTGTAGCCAAATAGGTAGTATCGATTTAGGTAAACAGCTCCATGGATTCTCTGTCAGGCAATACTTGGATCAAAATGTATTTGTGGCTTCTGCGTTAGTTGATATGTATTCAAAGTCAGGAGCGATAGTGTATGCAGAAAACATGTTTTCTCAAACGAAAGAGAGAAATTCTGTGACATACACCACGATAATATTGGGGTATGGTCAACATGGAATGGGTGAGAGAGCTATCTCGCTGTTTCGTTCAATGGAAGATTCAGGAATCAAACCCGATGCCATCACCTTTGTTGCAGTGTTATCAGCTTGCAGCTATTCCGGTCTAGTGGATGAAGGTCTCAAAATATTTGAGGAAATGAGAGAACTTTATAACATCCAGCCTTCGAATGAGCACTATTGCTGCATTACAGACATGTTAGGGAGAGTAGGCCGGGTTAATGAAGCCTACGAGTTTGTTAAAGCACTTGGTGAAGAAGGAAACATTGCTGAGCTATGGGGTTCAATTCTTGGGGCTTGTAGACTACACGGTGAGCTTGAGCTTGCTGAAACTGTTTCAGAGAAGTTAGCTAAAGTAGATAAAGGAAAGAACTTTTCCGGGTATCAGGTATTGCTCTCGAACATGTATGCGGAGGAACAAAATTGGAAGAACGTTGATAGGTTGAGGAGAGGAATGAGAGAAAAGGGTTTAAGGAAAGAAGTTGGTCGTAGTGGGATTGAGGTTGCAGGTTATGTCAACTGTTTTGTGTCTAGAGATCAAGAGCATCCTCAGTCTCATGAGATATATGATGTAGTCGACGGTTTAGCTAAAGATATGAGAGGCGATTCCTATCTGAAAACACTCCCAATTGTTACTCCAAGTTTGGAATTGGAGGAGTGAAAAAGAAAGCCAGTAACTCTTTAGCTCTCACAGAATATGGAGATAAGATCCGAGGGAAAGTGAGATGATTCGAGGCCTTAAAAGTGGGTAAGCGCGCAAAACTCTCATTTTCTTTGCTTTCTGAAGCACTTTCTTGTTGACATTGAAGCAAATCTTTATGGTCATAAGCACTCTTTGTTCATCACTTTCTTCAGCAATTGCTCTACCCTATTAGCCATGTCCGGATCCGATCCCTAAGAAAGCTCCACCAGACATAAGACAGGAGATGAAGGTTTTAGACCATTCTTGGCGACACATTGTACAGTTTGGTCGTTGTATTACAAGCCGATCATGATGAAGGCAGAGGAGAAACTGGGGAAAAAGAGATGTAGATAAAAATAACACCGTTGTAGTTTCCTTGCTCTCATCTTCACTCTAGTCTCTAGGCCACTTCTCATGTAAACCGAAATATTATACTTATTTTCATTTTTCATAATTTAAAATAAATGATGCATGGAATTGAATTTCTCCATAATAATTCATATTGGAAAATTTTTAAGATATAAACCTGATACTTTTATGCGCTTTGATTGCATAAATAGTTATAATACTAAAAATTGTTATTATAAACAACTAAACATTGGCCAAATTTTTTAAAACAAAAAAAAAAAACACATTGGCCAAATTTAGATCAAATACTTTGAAATTCTAAAATAAATTCTAAAATAGGTGAAATAATATTAGAAAGTTCGTTCCAATTCAATCTGTTCATGTGTTTTTAAATTAATGTTTAGTATAGTTGATTAAAAAAATCACTTTAATAGTTTTTGATAATTATTATAACCAAAAAAATAATTTAAGAAAGTCACATTTACTAACTCCTAAAAAATCCAAAAAAAATTACAATGGTATATTCATCTGTAATATAATATCCGACCAAATCGGGTTCTAATAAAAAAGTATTTACGAATAATTTAAAATTGACTATAGTAATAATTTGAATATATTTAATTTATTAAAATATTAGTATTACTCAAATTTTAAGATTAAAATATTTTATAATATATATCAATTAATTCGATTTTACAGAATTACTGAAACCATTTAAAATATAAAAATATCTAATGTGAAGAGACAGAATTTAATCATATATATACAACATTAGAATCTATAAAAATATGATTGAGTGTCTTTAATTGTTTTGTATAGTATAGTAATTGTTGATTAAACTCAAAATGCATACAGATTTAAGTTTATGAAAAGAGGAGCGCAATTTCACTGAAAGTTAATGGGACCCACAATGTGCTTTAGATTCATCCCCTCTTCCCAAACCATTTTCTCACTCAGTTTTGTCATAACTTCGATGCTTTTTTATTTTATTTTATTTTATTTCTGTCTTAAATAAACACGCCTACGACATGATAAAATTATTCTCTTTCATTATTAGTTTATGGATTTATCGTAGGAATCTAAAATTTAAAGACAAATGCAAGAAAAAAAAAAATAATAATCTTAAGACATACTTTAATTATAGTAGAAATCTAAATGCATCTCTATCCACAAAAAACTCTTAGATCTCAAACAAAAAAAAATTAATATTTTAATATAATTTAGTTTAAACGCTTAAAACTCTTAGATCTCAAACTCTTAAAACTCTTAGATCTAAAATTTAAAGACAAATGCAAGAAAAAAAAAATCTTTAGACATACTTTAATTATAGTAGGAATCTAAAAACATCTCTATCCGTGAGAAACTCTTAGATCTTAAAAAAAAAAATATTATAGTAGGAATCTAAAGGCATTCTAAATCATAATTATTAGTTATGATCGTAATTAATTGAAAAGAAAAAAGAAACGAAATAAACGATAACGTAAGAATCTAGGCATGTTGGTAGCCTACCTTCACCAAAAAGCTTCCCCTGTTTCCGAACGAAAGGCAAGTTTGATTTCTGTATGATCCAATAGACTCTTCTCCATTTTTTATCGTGGAAGATTATTCTGGTCTTTATGAAAATTCTCCTTCAATATAAACAATCTTAAAAGTAAATGATTGAAGAGAAAGAAATTTTAAAAAAGGAAAAGGCTAATCACTGTTTCCGTTTACAAGTCATATGATAATATATATGATCATGATAACTATTGTGCTATAACAAAAAGAAATTATAAAGTGAAAACTTATATTCATATTCTCTATTATCGCGCTAATTTGGCAAAGCTACATTCACATGTTTGAATGTCTTATATCTACAATCCAATAAGAATACAAAAGTTGGGTGTAAGCTATTTGCCTCATCTATCATCCATTCTATATGCACGTTTTATAAAAGAAAAGGTATAACTTATATACATATATATTATCTATTTTATCGAGCTAATTTTGTCACATTAATTTCATGTTTGAATGTCTACAATCCAATAAGAACACATACTCACGTTTTTACATATATATATTCTTTGACTAATATTTTAGAAAATAAATTTCACATGCACTTGAGAACTTCACGTGAATTTATATATATAGATGTCTAGTATATGTGATTTATTGGCGTTAATTCGAGCATATTTTTCAACTAAGTCTAATACAAAAAAAAAAAACAATGGATTCCATATGAATGATCGTTTATTTTCTTAAAAAATAAATAAATTTGTTTGGAACAACGATTTGATTTTTTTTTTTTTGTTTTCTAATTGACAATTTGCAATTTGGAATGCAACTTCACTCATTGAATATTTGCCTATTTAAGACCATGATAACGCTATAAATTAAACTTAATGCTAAAAGCCTAAAACAAAGATAAAAGCTTAAAATATGAAAACGAAAAAACTTAAATATACAAAAGTCAAAGTTTTCATTCTATGACAAAGAAAGTCAGTACCTAACATTTTTGCCTTTATGCGAAAAAAAAAAAAAAAAAATTCAAAAGAATCCAATCGTTTTCTCATTGTAGCCTCGAAGAAGACGTATTACTATTCGTCGCCTCCTTAGACGACGGAGCAGAACCTCCTCCACCACCACCACCCGCCGTCCCAAACACACCGGGAACCACCGTATTAGGGTTGTTCATGTTACTATACCCTACGACGGGGTTCACGTTGCTCAACGAGAACATGTAAGGCCGTTGTGGTGGCGGCGGCGCGTGAGGCTGGAAATTATATTGCCAAGGAGCTTGTTGGGAAGATCCGCCGGTGGATGGATCCGACGAAGAGGTGAGGCTAAAACCAGAAGTGGTATTACCCGACCCGAAAGCCATAGCGGATGGACCGCCCGTGAATTGTTGGACCATGGCGCGGAAATTGGATGTGTCGGTGTTGAGAAGTGTTGTTGGTGTTCTACGTGAGGCTCTTGATCTTCTACGTGCCGGTTTGGTTACACGGCCGGTTTCTGGACTCAGACGAGAGTCCATGGAGGTGGCTTCGCCGGAGGGAGAAGCGGTTGTGGCGGTTGTGACGGCGGTTGAAGTGATGGTGGAAGTTGTGAAGAAGGTTTGGTTGTTGTTGTAGAACTGAGACCATTCGTTTGGGTTAGCCATTTTTTTTGTGTGTCTTAAAGACTGTTGTGAGATTGTGTAAGAAAGAAAAAAGCATTTGCCTTCGTTAGTTCTTTATTTATTTAGGTTATTTTTGATTCGACTTGGTCAAAAGTAAGACTATTCTAATCAATCGTGATCGTTGATTTAGGAAACGTTTCATTACACGTTGATTTCTTTCTAATCGAGAAAAAAAACCATTTTTTGGACTTACTTTATTAATATGATTAAACTGATTCGATATTATCATAATTTAGCAAAAAATAATAAAATAATGGACCTTACGAAGTTACAATTAGTTGAGTTTTACCAATAAGCTAGTAGAATTTAGTTTTGAATTTGGCTACTTTCCCAACAAGTTGACGAAATATTGGCCCATTTCACTGTGTGTGTATTATTTTATTAAATAGTTAATAAGTCCCTCACTTTACATAATCGTCACAAAGCTGACGACATATTTCCTGTAAGTTCTTCGTAAGCAAAACGTTAATATATTGATCACGTTGCCTGCTTGCTTAGAGCAGTACCGTATTATATAGCACGAATATATAACCAAGGTCGTACGATAATAATACATTTATATCATTTTTAAAAGGTTAGAACTTAGATGTATATACGTAATAGAATATAATACACCGACAATTTTGTTCAACCCATAAGTCATAACATAATGAGAAGCCTGTAGGCTGTTCTAGTCAACGAAACGATTAGTCGATTATCCATGAAAAAAAAAACAATTACAGCAAAATACATAATTTTCTTATACGAACTTGAGACATTATAAGGTCATCAACAAAAAGAAAACAAGAACATGCAGCTAAGAATAGTTAATTTAGCCATGATGTATAGGAAAGTGTCTATCTTATTAAATTTTCGTAGGAAATTCAGGATATGTCCTAGTGCATGTTGTTAGATACTTTCTTCACTCTTGCATACTATTGATGATTTAAGATTATGATTATTTTTAAATCCACTGTGGTCATAAACTAAGGAAAAATAAATTACCACTAGTATTTTCATAATTGATATATAAGTATTATTTACACAGTTTAATAGGAGTAAGTGGACGTAAATTAAGTGACGGGGTAGGTGACTTTGAATGAATATGAAACAAGAGACGACCAAAGAGGAAACTAGTGAGAATTTTCAAAGAAAACCACAATCTCATTCTGACCTCGTGATACGTAATAGGAACTACATCATCGTTCATACCAAAACAAAAAAAAAAACTACATCATCGTTCTCATTTGTTAGAATTTTGCATCCATCAAATATGTAATAAATGGGTTTGGGGGAGAGAGAGAAACATTTTCACTTCACTTTCCATATTTGTTATGTACTAAAATTTTGTAAACATCATTTGTAAATTTAAGGGTGAGTTGAATAAATGACCATGAATAAATTATTTATTTAGGTAAATGAGCAAGTGACAACTGTAATCTAAGACTTTTTTAGATTTTTTTACGTTTTGACCAAAATACTCGTCGCATTGCGCATAATAGCACACTGTAAGATATTAATAAAAAAAAAAAGATATAATAATTAACATGATCAAATTGTGTCCTATTTTCTTTTTCATTATATGGATAAAATAGCATGTTGGTTGAGCTATTAACATATTATTTTCTCAAGAGTTTGCATGTATATCACCGATCCAATTGTGTGTATTTATTTTCAAATTTTAAACATTCATGATTATTTACCTAATTTAATAACATTTCTGGTTTTCAGATAAATAGTGTGTTTTGATGTTTTCAGTCTGTTAAAACAGTCTTCTTGCATGTGAGATTTTCGTTCTACAATTTCAAAAAAACATAAGATCGATATCAAAGAAGAAACCATATACCATTTTGTATATGATCCAATTAGATCAGGATTAATCTGATACAAATTTAAGAAACTTAATCAAAAGAATTAACAAGAGTTTACAAATAGAGAATATCCTCTAAACACTCTTGTCTCCCTCCTTTAAAATCGAACAGTCAATGATCATTGATCAATCTTGGGATCATTAAAAACTAATACAAACACAAACAATATTAACAGAAGCGAATCCCTGGGATTATAAGCGAAACAATACAACAATCCTATTTAACACTTGAGAAGGAAGATAAAACGTGATCGCGAAATGAGCTTCTTCTAGTGCTTGTTGGCTTCTGTTCTTACCGAGATTTTGAAACTTTCATCCACAGACTCTTTAAGATTTGATTCGTGGTTAGGTTATAGTTTGGTTTATGTGTGTCTAGACGCGTCCTCATGCAACTGCGTAGTCCTCACATTAGGATCATCCTGTACAGTATTGAACATGTGTTTTTCCATGAACAAAGATGACAAGTTGATACAAACATGAAAAGCAAAAAGAGTGATAAACCTGTTACTACAACTGAAAAATTTACCCGGATGTCGTAAGGAAAATTGGGAGGACGGAAGAAATCTACTCCCTAGAAAGAAGAGTAAGAATGATCGTTGAATTAGTTTTGCAGTCTTGTAAAAAGTTTGAAAGTGCTCTTGAAAGGTTTGAGAATAGGTAGGTTACCTGTCCATGGATGCCTTGCTGAGCAGTGTAGTAACTGTCGTAGCTTGGTGCTATTGAGTTCAACTGTCGCTACAGAAAACCAGCCGGGGATTTTTTTGTTTTTATCCAAAGTTAATGATAGAAAAACAGTAGAAGCTAGTTACAGATAGGTGTCATGGTCGATTTTTCATACCAATCCTTGAATTGTTTGTTGATTCCCATAGAAGTTATCACGATTTGGCGCCATTAAGTTCAGCTGGACCTGTAAAAACACACATATCAGATCACATTACATACAAAAATCTCAAATCTATAAGAGAATAACATGCAAGTATTTTGTGCTTTGTTACCATATTTTGCACGCTCTGCTGTGTTCCATAATAACTTTCTATGCCAACTGTCCTTGGGCTCAACTTATCCTGCAATGATAAAAGTCAGATATCAAATACTAAAGGGACTCTATGTTAACAGACGCTTGCTACGACATATTCAACAAAGACAGACCATCTGTTGCAAGCTTTCTGGCGCTGCAACTGGCATAACCTCCTGCTCTGAATTCACCTGCAATTCGTAGTCGGGATTATAAGACTTGCAAAGCATAAAAGCGCAAACTTTAGTTGTATGCACAGAGAGATCGTAAACAAGAAGTACTTTTCTTTTCTTAGTTGGATTCTTTTTCTTGCTCGTCTTGCCTGCACTTCTGCTTTGGTTATCCTCCTCGACAGAAATCAGACCTTGAGTTGGTGACGTGACCACATCTGGAAGACTTCTGCCGGAAGTATTAACACCAGCACAATTTCCCAAAGCTTCTTCAATAGCAAGGAAGGCAATATTGTAACTTTCTTGAGAGAAGGAAGCCTCTTCATTCAGCCTTAGTGCTCGTTGGCACAAATCGTTATACCGCAGCAGCCTAGTCTGCAACTGATGAGGTTCTTCTGAAACATGCCGGCTTTTTGCATCTTTTGTCCACCGTTTCAATATGTACTGCGAGGGAATGGAAGAAAGATGACAACACTGAAGAACATTAAGCGTGTGTCTGCAGAGATAGCCTTTATACTCAAATAACCGACAGATGCAAGAGACTTCAGCCTTTGTTTGGTTCCATGTTACCACGAAGTCCTGGTTGTTTTCAAAATCCTGAACTCTAAAAGTAGAGCATGTTGCATCTCGGTTCTCCTCCCTGGGACTACAGGCAATTGCACCCAAAACTTCAATCTGGAATTTTTTGAATACAGCAGGAGTATAGACTTCAGAAACACTCTTCTCAAATGGCGATGGAGACTTCATTGCTGGCTGCTTGTTCCACGTTTCAGAATCAGCTTTGGCTTCTTCTTCATATCTGTCTTGCAAAATTGTATCATATAGTTTCACAAATTCTTGTACACTAGTCTTCTTATGCATGTACTTGTCGAAGAAAGAATTAATACTATCAGCTCTTTGAGATGTAGACATCCCTGCCAAAAGAACATCAGTCATGTAGGTCGGTGCCCATTTCCTGCGGTCTTCATATAACGACTGCATCCATTGATCTTCTTTGAGGCCGAATCTCGCAAGAATTTTCCACCATCTTCTCGCAAAGTCTTCCTCTTTCCATGATTTATAGATGCACTTCTCGAACTTTGGTGTAAAATTTTCATGTTGCTTAGCAACTTGACCAAGATTCTCAGAAACCTTAATCAATACATGCCAAAGAAAAAGGCAATGCCGAGTATTGGGGAAGATTTCGGGAACAATGGAGTTCATTACAACATCTTGCTCAGTGATCAAAACCTTTGGAGCTTGTCCCCCCATCGCTTTCAGCCAGGTCTCCATTAACCAAGAATATGTTGCTGCACTCTCGTCGGATATTAAGGCACACCCAAGGACCATATATTGGTAGTGCTGGTTCACTCCAACAAGAAGAGCAAGTGGCATCTTGTACTTGTTTCTCACGTAGGTGGTGTCTACAGAGACAACGTCACAAAAACTGCCATAGTTATGCCTGCTCTTTGCATCTACCCAAAATACATTCTTCAGTCGCTGATCATCACCAAGATCTAACGCATAAAAGAAGTTGGAATTCAAAATCTGCCTGTGTGACAAGAAGTCAAGCAGAAATTTGAAATCCCCTGTTTCCAGGGGTAAATTCCGACCTTTCTCAAAAGAACTCTTTGAATCGCTTTTTAGGCTGATAACAGTTTTGTATTCAGCAAACTGCTTAGCCATAGCAGCATATATCTTTCTAGTCTGTTCACTCACAGCTTGTGCAGGTAAAAGCTCATGATTATGCTCCCTCACAAAGCTGTGAATTACCCATTTCCCGTCCGGCCTTCTCTTGACATGCATGCTGGCTTTACAGTCGGTTTTTGCACATGTTCGCCGACCAGCCATATTCTCTGGGTCTTGCTTGCTTTGTCTAGCTCGTGGCCGGTTGAAGGATTTGTCATATTCTCTTTTGATACCATACCTCGAGCAAGCGAATTTCGCATCAATAAACTCTCTTGTTGTCTTTGATCGACGACTGTTCTGTATCGCAGTGTTAAACCCAATTGCTCGAGAATACTCCTGGTAGAACGAATACGCTTCACCATGTGACTCAAACTCCATACCATTGAGAGGTTCAAGATTCATACCCTCTGTGTACTCAACCAATTCCCCCGTTGGAACACCCATCCCTGCACTGTCATCAGTATGTACCTCGACTGTAACATCCTCAATTTTGCCAATATCCATATCTTCATCAGCATCATGAAGCTTGTGTTCATTCTGCAACACATTATCTAGTCCCCTATCCTCATCACCTTCCTTGCAAAGATCACCTGAATGTAGTCGAAGATCTATATCCATGACCAAAAAAAATTCCTATATTCAGAAGAAGCAGACTTCCTGCAACAACAGTGAAAAAGTTCATTGATTTTAGGTCAAAACGTAAACAAGATTAACCACAAAAGATAAACAATCAGAGAATTCAGTTCCCTGGAAATTAAAACACGATCGATAAATAGCCCAGAGAATGTATATATGCAGAAAAAGTAGTACTTAAAGCTAAATTCATAGTGGTAATTATTATTTCTATCACCGCACATAACGAAATTTAGAATCCAAATACAAATTGATCGAAACAAGAAGAGAAGCTGATCAAACACTGTATATATATATATAATCCGTCATTTCTGGTTCACTATATGAAAACAAACAAAAAATGAAATTACCTCGTACGAAGAGCAGAGAGATTGGAAACAAGGCGAATCGAAAGCACCTATCTGTAATCTCGACGCGAGGAAGAAGACGAATCGAGGAAGAAGAAGCACGCACGCGCCAATCGGTGCGAGTTGGCGTTTCGATCTGCGAAAGGGGGGATGATGGATAGAGAGGGAGAAAAGAGAGAAAATGGTGTGTGATGTTCACGCGATCTGTGGGAGCGAGTGGGCGGAGGAGGCACGATTCCTCTTTCGACGTTCTAGGGTTTCTCTCTGTCTAAACGCAGCAGCACCATCTACATATCATATCTCTCTCTCTCTCTCTCCATTTTTTTTTTTGTTTAAATGAAAAAAAGAAAAAATAAACTTTTTAGTTTTATTTTCTCGGTGTTCGATATTTCCCCAATGCGCACGCGTTGCGCGTGCCAACACTTCCCGGGTAAATTAGAAGAAGCGTGAATAATGGCATGATGAGATGTCTACTACATGCATCTATAGACTAGACACTTAGGCTTTGAAAATAGTTGGTCCACGAGAGATTGTACATTATGTTTTAATTTTTTTTTTTTTTGACATATACATTATGTTTTAATTATTTAAACCAAAATGATGTTATTAATATTATTATTATGTAGTTTATTGATTTGAAATTTGATAGAATATATATTGTTAACGAAAAAATATTTTAATAAAATAGATGAATCAAATCGACTTTTCAACTTATATATATTCAAATTGATATTAACTAGCTAAATCATTCGGTTTAACATCGAACTTTTTTTGTTTTTTATTAGTAAGGTCTCCAGGTTTGGTTATTTTTTTGTTTAACATCGAACTTTTTTAAATTGTAAAGTAAGATTTAACTATGAACATATAATAAGCTCGTATTAGTTTGTAAGAAGAAACTCGGTCTCTCTCTTTTTCTCTGTTTCATTGTTGCCTCTCTTTCATAAAAGAGGATTTCCACTGTTTGTAAACGAAAAAACACTCGATATACTTGTGCTAATTTCATTGTTGTGGGTTCGTGCAATTCATTTAATTTGTTAATATTAGATATCATTTGTTCAAAGAGAGGAAATATGAATGGAAGAGATTGATTGTGGTGGTTATTAGTGAAAGGTTTTTGGCATTCTTGTAGTTAATGGACTTACGTTATCAAATTTGAATGAGAATCTCTATTAACACATAATTAATGGAACTTTGTCTTGTGACATCTTGTTTATCCTCATGTTGTTGTGTTTGACCAGAAACTCTTTATTGTTTTCCTTATTGAAGCATCTTTAGCTAATGTAATACACTTTTTAGTGGAACTTGTTTTCATGAGAATAGCTAGTTGTTGCGATTTGGTGGCAGATTAGAGAGTTGTGACTGTAAAATCTTCTAGAAACTGCAAACTTCTATGATTAATTAGAGCTTAAGTTTTAGGTATTACAGAAAAGATTAGGAGCTATATTATGATAGTTTTCTTTTGAGAAAGGGTTGACTTCTCTAAACCCCCTCTAGATACACATCCCAGATTATTTCCCTCCACATTTTTTAGCTCTTTAGTATACATCCCGAACTTATTATTCTCATCACTACGCTACACAAACTTTTAAAATCTTTAGAATCCATCACAATTAATAACTCAGCTAATTTTTGTTTAATTACATCTAAATCGTGTTTTAAAACTGCGATTGTGAATATCCGAGTTGTTAAACCAAATCCGAAATAAGCCTTCAAAGCAAACCCGGCGAGTGAAAAAGAAGGTTTCAAAATTACAG
>OVAY01001335.1:0-31099 GCA_900406395.1 Kernera saxatilis | reverse complement strand
AAAATTAGATTCGAAGCTCTGAAATGTTTGCTTCACGCAGGCGCCTACAAACAAAAAAAAAGACTGCAATACTGATTATCTCAGACAAAAAAACTATGATTCTAGAACAAGGCAACAAATCAGAACACACATTAAAAATTACATCGCTTAAACGCAAACACTACACAAATCTAGAAACTATCGTTCCGAGAAAATCTGGTGAAATTGATTGATGTAAACCATGGAGAGAATAATAATAAGCGCAAATCTGGTGAAGTTATTGAGTAAAGTAAGTGGTCTAAGCAAAAAAGCAACAGTATCACTATTAACGTTTGATCAACATATCAATTTGTGCACTCTTAAATCAGTTTCCGCACCAAATAAACAATTTAAAAGGCCATTGAACAAATCGATTAACAAAAGCAAAAATATTGATCTCTTAAAGAAGAGTGAAGAAACGAATTCACTGAGTAAAGCGAAATAACTGAAATCAGACCCAAACAAGAACGAAACGCATCAAGGACACAAGAAGAAAGCCAAAGAATTGAGGAATCAAAGAAAACCCTAAAATGAAAGAATTTGGGATCTCGCTTAATCGACTCCAGGGTTTCCAAGAATAGCTCATAAGACCTAATTGGGTCTAAGATATATACGAAGAATCTAATAAATCCGAGAGAGAGAGAAGACAGATAATCACATCCCTAGTCCATCATTTCAAAGAAATAAAAAGGCTACGAACATTAAATCTAGAGAAAAATGACACAAACATAAATTTGATTTCTTGTAAAGACTAGCAATTAACAAGATGATGAACCACCGAATGCAATTAAGATAAACAGAGACAAAGATGAACATCACACACTAGTCCTAATTCAAAAATTACACTAAATCGCCATTATCTTTCAAAGTAAAACAGAAATGAACAGAATTACATTTTGAAGCAAGCAAGAAACAATGGTGATACCTTCGAGTTCCGAAGCAACAAACCCACCCCAGATACGATCTCACCACCAGCTGGAGCAAAAAACGGGTTGTCGGGTTGATTCTGATTTTGGTTTAATCGGTTAGATCGTGAACGTATCTGTAATCGGAGAATTCAGAGAAACTGCTCTGATCTGAAATCGCAAAAGTATTTGAAAATGGAATGAATTTGAATTAATCGGCGATGAAACCCCTAAGCTCGTCAGGAAAATACGAGAGAGAGATAAGCATCTATTTTATACCCATTAGGCCAATAGAGTTGTAATTACTAATTCACCCTTGTCAAGCCGTTAAACCATAAGGGTTTGAATTAAGATGAGTTTTTTGCCCGTTATTTGAACTTTTTTGCCCGTTATTTGAATTTTTTTGCCCGTTAATACTCTACAAAATTCAAATTATTCGAATCACATGGTGAAATCAGCTTTTGGTTTGATTAGTAATATGACAAACAGATGGCATTCCAGGTTAGGACACATGAGTCTTAAGAACATGAATCTTCTGGTCAAAGAAGGTTATCTAGACTCAAAGGAAGTCCACACTTTAGATTTCTGTGAAGAGTGTGTGTTTGGTAAGTCTCACAAGCAAAGTTTTCCCGAAGGTAAGCACACAACTCAAGGTATTTTAGAATACATTCACAGTGATCTATGGGGCTCAAGTACAAACGAGCCAAGTATGTCAGGATGTAAATACTTTCTTACATTCATCGATGATTACTCAAGGAAGGTTTGGATCAGATTCCTAAGGAGTAAAGATGAAGTGTTTGAGAATTTTTCAGAGTGGAAGTCACTTGTGGAAAATCAGACAGGAAAGAAGATCAAGTGTCTAAGAACAGACAACGGGTTAGAGTTCTGCAACAATCAGATGGATAAGCTATGTCGAGACTCAGGGATTATGCGGCACAAGACTTGTGTCTATACTCCACAGCAAAACGGAGTATCTGAGAGGATGAACAGGACAATAGCTGATAAAATCAAGTGCATGTTGGCAGAAACAGGGATGGACAAGAAATTATGGGCTGAAGCAGCGTCTACTGCGGTTTATCTTATAAACAGATCACCAAATGCATCGCTGAAGTTTAAGATTCCAGAAGAGGTATGGTCAGGTTCAAAGGTTGATTACAGTCATCTCAGGCGGTTTGGTTGTGTTGCTTATGTTCACATAACACAAGACAAGATGAGTCCTAGAGCTGTTAAGGGATTTTTCATGGGATACCCACAGGGTACTAAAGGTTACAGGGTGTGGTTACCAGAAGATCAGAAATCTACTATCAGCAGAAATGTAGTCTTTGATGAAGAAAAGCTGTATAAGGACCATGATCAGAAGGAAGTGACTAAATCTAAGAAGAAGAAGAAAGTTACTTTCAGCAGTGAGTTGATTCAGGGTCCATCTCCTAGTGATTCGATTCAAGAGTCTACTAGTCAAGGTGGAGAAATTTCAGGAAGTACGAGTTCTACCGGTCAAGGTGGAGATACTTCAGAAAGTTCAGAATCTGAATCGAATGAGGAATTAGAATTAGAATCTGGTGAAGAAGAAAATCAGATTGTAGAATCTCTTGATGATTATTTGCTGACAAGAGACAGAGAAAGAAGAACCATCAAACCACCATCCAGGTTTGAAGGAGCTGATTTTTTAGCTTATGCTTTATCATGTTCTGAAAGCATAGAGTTAGATGAACCTAAGTCTGTATCAGAAGCAAGAAGAAGTAGAGACTGGAAGAAGTGGAACCAGGCTATGATAGAAGAAAAAGAATCTCTAGATAAGAACGAAACATTTGAGCTTGTTCCAAAGCCAGCAAAGCAGAAGATAATCGGGTGTAAATGGATCTTCAAACTCAAAGAGGGTATTCCGGGTGTTGAAGATGCTAGATACAAGGCAAGGCTTGTAGCTAAGGGATTTACACAGGTTGAGGGAGTTGACTACAATGAGATATTCGCTCCTGTGGTTAAGCACGTTTCAATCAGAATCATGCTGTCAGTTGTGGTGAATTTCGATCTGGAATTGGAGCAACTAGACGTGAAGACTGCTTTCTTACATGGTACACTTGATGAGGTTATCTACATGAGTCAGCCAGAAGGTTTTATAGAGAAGGGAAATGAAGATAAAGTTTGTCTTCTAAAGAAGTCTCTCTATGGTCTGAAATAGTCTCCTAGACAATGGAATCAAAGATTTGATGCATTCATGAAGTCACAGGAGTTTCAGAGATGCGCTAAGGATCCGTGTGTTTACACTAAGGGATCATGTATTGATGATATGGTATATCTCCTACTGTATGTGGATGACATGCTTGTGGCAGCAAAAGACATGGAAAAGATTAAGGTCTTAAAGGCAAGCTTGAACAAACAGTTTGAGATGAAGGATCTAGGACCAGCCACTAGAATCCTTGGTATGGACATCATCAGGGACAGGAAAAAGGGTATTCTGAAGTTATCACAGGAAAGATATCTTAAGCAGGTGTTAAGGACGTTTAACATGGACGGTTGCAAGGCTGTTGTAAGTCCATGTAATTCTCAGTTCAGGCTTAAGAGTTTAACGCAGAAAGAGTTGATAACTGAGACACAACTGATGGATTCAGTTCCCTATGCTAGCGCAGTAGGGAGCTTGATGTATGCTATGATAGGCTCAAGGCCTGATCTAGCTTATGCCATCTGCTTGGTGAGCAGATTCATGGCGAATCCCGGAAGAATTCATTGGTCTGCGGTTAAGTGGATTTTAAGATATTTAAAGGGAGCTACAGGTGTGTCTCACATTCACAAAGTCAGAGAAATTTGAAATTGAGGGATTTTGTGATTCAGATTACGCTGCTGATCTAGACAGAAGAAGGTCAGTTTCTGGCTATGTTTTCAAGGTTGGAGGCAACACAGTTAGTTGGAGATCAAGTTTACAGCAAGTGGTTGCGTTATCAACAACGGAAGCTGAATACATGGCACTAACAAAGGCTGCTAAGGAAGGTATCTGGCTTAAGGGATTATGCAGTGAATTGGGGTTTAAAGAGGATCATTTTAAACTCAATTGTGATTCACAAAGCGCTATATGTTTAGCAAAGAACAGTGTGCACCATGACAGAACAAAACACATCGACACGAAATATAATTTCATCAGAGATGTTGTTGAAGACGGTACAATCAAGCTTCTCAAGGTTCATACTACCAATAATCCAGCAGATATGTTCACGAAAGGCTTACCTGGAAACAGTTTTGAGAAGTGCTTGACGCTTCTCAATGTTGTCCCATAATTGTTTCCAGAACGCGGCGAGATTCGTCTTGGTCGATTGGAGGATCTCGCAAAGACAGAAGATATTGAAAGTAGTCAGTATCAGGAAAAGAAATCGACAAAAGTTTCAGATGGTAAAATCTGGAAAGTTAAAACAGAAGCTATGAATTTGGTTTTATCGATTTATCAACTCATTTGGACAGAGAGAAAACATGGGTTTTATTTTAACAGTTTGTCATCTCAAGCAAAAATCGATGGAAGGAAATTTCAGATGGTAAAATCTGAAATTGAAAGTATCAGAATCGTCTAGGGGTTTACCTGACATTCAAAGAGGTTTGAATTCGAAATCAATGAAGTCTTCAGCAACTGCAGATGCGAAGGAAGACGAAATTTTTTTTTTCGAAGTCAGAAAAAATCGCAGGTGAGAAACTGAAATGGCATCATGGTAAAGAGATGGCTGTTGGGGTTTTTCGGTTTACCTGAGATTGAAGAGCTCAGAGAGAGTAAATAACCGGCGGTGAAGCGGTTATTTCGAAGCTTGTATCACCGGAAAGAGAAAGATCCAGAAGAAGTCGACACTTCTGAGATCTGGAAGCATTTGGGGAAGAGTTGAGCTCTGAGCTTGGTCGTCGTTGGTTGAAACGGCGGCAAGAGAGATGACCGGCGGTGAAGCCGGAGAGAGCGACGAACGGCGGTGAAGCCGGAGACGTCGAGAAGATTCACTAGAGGAGTGGCGGAGATTTTTCTGATTTTTGGGTATTTTCGTGGTTTGAGGTAAATGGAAAAAATGGAGATACGGTGGTGAAGAAATCGCCAGAAATCATGGAGATCTCGTTGGAATTGCAAAGGCAAGATCCGTGTTGCATTTGGTGAAGAGGATCGAATTTTCTTTCCATGGCTGCTTGGTTATTTCTCGTCAACGAGGAAGAAAGCAAGGGGGAGGAGATGGGCCTTTTGCATGACCAAAGCCCAAGGTGGAGATTTGTGGAATTTTTTGGACTTTTGGGTCAATATCAATATGGGCCCACGACATCAAGAGTGCAAGGAAAAGGAGAACAAGATTTTGGACTTATGTTCTAAAGTCCATATCGAAGAAAATCAACTTGATAATATATATATATATATATATAAGCTGATACAAGTTCTCGGTGGAGATAATAATGCAGAAAGAAAAAAGAACAGAGAGTGGGAGAGAGAGTTGGTGAGAATTGAGAGAAACACGGTTAAGGGTTTTCTTCAAGGTCTTCATCTTGAAGCTCGGTGTTATAATCTGCAAGGTTTTGTTCTCTAGCTTTTCTTGGTTGGGTTTGTAGTTACAATTCCCTTTCTTCTTCCTAAGGTACCTGAAATATTAGGGAGATAGATTGTTAGAGAAAGCTTGTAACAGAGAACAAAACAGGAACCAAACTCTTGTACACTTGATTATTTTTCTAGTGGATCATTGAGAGGACAGTCTCTCTCCAGACGTAGCGGTAATCATTCCGTGAACTGGGTAAACAAAGTTCTTGTGTCTTAATTGAATCAACAACAAATCAAACGTGTCAAGGTTAATTGATCGGGATTAGCTTAGTTCATACTAGCTAAGGTTGAGGTTGAATTGGTTTAAATTCCTTCACATGAAGCAACAGATGGGATCACCAGAACCTGGTAGTCTAAATCGTTGTTGGCAAAGTACAAATGAGGTTGAGGTCCAATTTCTTTCCCAGGAAGTCCTCCAGTTCGTAAAATGTCACAAAGAACCTGAGGAAAAGCATCCATCAGAATTCATTGTGAGCACAAAAAGTTCTAAAGAAGCTCTGACCCAACAAAAACTATAAGAGATCTACCGCCAGAAACCATTTAACAATATGTTTTAGTTTTCTTTTATTCCATAATATCATGAAGCCAGTGATACGTAAACACACAGGTAAACTCTGTTTTGCTCTATTTATTACGACGTGTGCTAACAAGATTTTTTTTCGCAAACAAAAGAATGAAATTAACCTGTATCAGAGAAGTATCAGTTCTGAAAATATAGACATGCGAAGCGGGAATTTTACAAAAAATCATGTAATTTGAACAGCAAAGAGGAAGAGGTGGACTGGTGCATCTGATCAAAGCCCAATTCACGCGCTACTTAATCTTAGTGGCTCATCTCATATAAGCCAACCGATGATAAGGCTCTTTCACCAGCAATCATCTGATAAACTCTTTAGCCTCAAAGCTCACACTCGGGTGCACCGGAAAGGCTGAAACTGCAATGGCTGTCCAGATAACCTCATGATAGTTGAAACCTGCCAATTCTAATTCCGAAGAGATTACGTACAACGAAGACCTGTGAACCACCCTTAGGAACAAAAATCCAGAAAGACAAAACAAACAGAAAATCAACCCGTCTACAAAATGAAACATGAGTTCGCCCAAGGAGAATCAATCTCTGGGTCTTAATAAGGAAAACCACATGATTGCCGGATCAATACAAAAAATGATGTACGATTGTGGAACCTATGATTTTTCAGACCCTTTCTCAGCTCCTCATTATTATAAATCTCTCTATTCACCTACTAGCATAAAAAGTTTCAGAATTTTCAAATATCAAAAGAGTTAAAAGACTCTCGATATTAGATTTTGACGGTAACGTTACGTTAGCGTGATGACATATTCAATCAAATGAATCTGCAATCATCATCAAAGAGAATATGAATCGATATGATGCATAGCCCAAAAAGATAAGAAAAAGCAAAGCAAAGCACCTTGAAGCATTTGCTTTAAGTCTAAGGCGTTCTGAAACTGGGATACTTCCAATAACGCTCTTCCCCATCTCGTCAAGTTCTACCGAAATCAAAGTGTTAAAAACGAACCATTAAAACCATGTCAAAGGGAAAGGAAACTTATTCCCCAAAAGTTGTGAAACAAAATTTACAATTTTGAAACTTGCTTGATCGAATAAGAGACTGCATCAAACCTTCATCATCGATCTTCATATTTGTTCTGTGAAGAAAGATAGAAACGGCGATTTTTATTAGTTCAACCCTAAGCGCGAGGGAAAAGATCCGATATCGATTGTTCGGATAAACACGCGGATCTAATTAAAACCCGACCCTCTCAATTTACCCGACCCGCTTGCTTATTTAATATTGATTAATCCTAAATTACTATTAATGAATTCAAAATTAGAAAACAAAATATAATGGCAAATCTAGTAATAAACACATGAGATAAAAGTTTAAAGATAACTGTACTTCAAAAATGTTAAGATTAGATATAACCTTCCATAGCATTGCTCTTTCCAAAGCAAACAGAATAATCTAAACAAAAATAGAAGAACTACCACAACATCCATTTCGTAAGGTTTTTAAAAGAGTAATAATTCTTGTAATTATTTTCATTCATTCTACATATATATGTGTGAATTGTTTTGTGATTTATACTGTATAGTTTTGGATTCTAATTGCTAATTTATTTTATTAGATTATTTTTTGATGGATCAAAATATTCATGAAGAAGAAGAAGACATAAGAATGGATAATGAGAGAATAGAAGATGATGATTTTGATGCAAGCATATCTTTAATGGTGGTGATGGTGGCTATAGGAGCTCAGTTGCAAAACAAACGAGAGTGGCTCATGGGTGATGATCTTATTGAGCGTCCGATTCGTCGACCAATCACAAGGCTTGGAGAATAATACATACAAAAGGTTTTAAATGAAGATCTTCAACATTTTCGGGTGTTATACCGTATGTTTCCAGATGTGTCTTTGAAGTTATCTACTATTATTAGAGAAAAAAAACTGGTTTGACCGACACAAGATTCATATATGTCGAAGAGATGCTTCCTATTTTCATGGGTGATGATCTTATTGAACGTCCGATTTGTCGACCAATCACAAGGCTTGGAGAACAGAAGAGAGTGTCTCATGGGTGATGATCTTATCGAACGTCCGATTCGTCGACCAATCACAAGGCTTGGAGAACAATACATACAAAAGGTTTTAAATGAAGATCTTCAACATTTTCAGGTGTTATACCGTATGTTTTCATATGTGTTTTTGAAGTTATCTACTATTATTAGAGAGAAAACTGGTTTGACCGACACAATATTCATATCTGTCGAAGAGATGCTTCCTATTTTCATGCTTACGGTTGGACAAAATTTGAGATATTGCTAATACGTCAAAGACACATTTAAAAGGTCCAAGTTTGCAATAAGCACTAGTTTTAATCATGTTTTAAGAGCTATACTAGCTCCAAGTTTAATGGTGAAACCAGATTATACAGTGCTTATAAAAATAAGAGAAAGTACACGATTTTATCCATATTTGAAGGTACATTATTTCATCTCTTATCCTATTTAAATTTTATTATTTTTTAAAAGCTGATTTATTTATTTACATTTATTTCAGAATTGTGTTAGGGCGCTAGATGGTACACATATATCTAAAAGAGTAGCTGGACGCGAGGTGGCAAGCTATCGTAATTGGAAATGAGTAATATCAAAAAATATTTTAGCTGTATGTTCTTAGTGGATGGGAGGGTTTAACACACGATTTAAGAGTGTTAAGCGATGCTTTACACAGAAGAATAAACAATTTCCAAGTTCTAGAAAGTAAAACAATTATAAATTTATCTACATATAGTATGTCTACTTATTATTAGTATTTTTTATAGTAAAATTTTATCATCTAAACTTCCAGAAAATTTTTATCTAGTTGATTGTGGATATGCAAATCGAGTCAATTTTTAGCTCCATTTTGTGGTGTTCGATATCATCTACAAGAATTTGGTCAAGGACGTGATCCTAACACTCCATCTGAGTTATTCAATCTTTGCCATGCTAGTTTGAGAAATGTGATCAAAAGGATATTTAGAATTTTTAAATCTCGGTTTGTGATTTTAAATTTGCACCTCCTTTTTCATACAAGAAACAAGTTGGAATAGTAATAGCATGTGCAACATTGCATAACTTTCTTCGTAGAGAATGCCGATCAAATGAAGGTAAATTTCCTGTTGAAGTAAACACTCAACAAACTACAGAGAATACCAATCAAATTGATAGGGAAGAGCCTCTCGAGACACAAGAGCAAGATAGAGAAAACACAAATATTTGGAGAAAAACTATGGCTGAAGACATGTGGAGAAATGCTACGAGTTTTGAAAATCTCTAGATATAATAAAATTGCTGCAACTCCTAAACTATTGTAGCAGTAGTTGATTTTTTCAATTTTATCTTTATTATTAGTCAAATTTTAATATATTTTTTAAATAGAGTGATAAGTTTATCTTCTTACACATATAAAAGTTTAATCAATTCATAAGTTCATGAATTTAGAAGAACTAGGTGTGTTCCCGCACTACGCTTTGGGGTCTGCTCCAATTCACTCCGAAAATTTGAATATTTGGGAGAGCCAGATTCGAATCTGGATAGTATAATTTTCGATCCGGAAAAAATGAATCCGAATATCTTGATTTTAATGTCCAAATATCTGATCTGGATCCGGCTCATTTAAATATAAATATATATTTTATTAATAAAAGTTAAAATATAGTAATATATACATATATATACAATAAATAAAAATAACTTTTAATAATATTGGATTTTATTTAAAAATATTAATCTCATCATTATTTTGGATATTTTAAAATATCATTTATTGTTACTAATTATTTTTTTAATCCGAATACAGATCCGGATATCCGTAGATATTTTAATATTTTGGCGGATATCCGAAAGTCAGATATCTGGAAGCCATGGATCCGGATCCGAATAGTAAAAACTTGGATCTGCCGGAATGAATTCACTTATTGTAGAGAAGAAGAGGATGAATTCTAGATTATGGTGATTTAGATGAATTTTATTTAGAGCAAAAAAAAGATGAAAAAACGTTTTGGTTTTCTATCAAGAGTTTTATGTTTCTGCTTCGAGAATGTAAGCTATAAAGGATTGTTCACTGGTCTTTACAAAACTTTCAACGTGCTTCATTTCTTAAAAGGTGTCATCACCAAAATTAAATCATCAAAAATGTTAATGTGTATTAATAAAATATTTTGATTAGTTTTAAAAGTTTTGATTTTTTTACTGATGTGGCAATTCCATAATGGCTTTGGTATAAGTATTCATTTAGATTTTATATGTATCGTTTTATGCTTAAAATAATGGATTGACGTTAAATGATAATGGCTTATTCTAAAGACCATACTGCTATAATCATTGGTGCATTTTTTTATATGAACAGAAGAACGTATCTAGGCTAAACAACTATGAATAAATAGAAACTTGTAGTTCTTCAACCATATATATATAATATATATATATGCTTTTACGGCCTATTAGACTATTACACCCTCTTCCAAGTCTCTATTTTCAAGCATTTTTTTTTAATCCTTTATTTATGGAGTCTTGTTAGATTATCAGTTTCTCATTCGGCCATTTGAGATCTTATTTATCGTTTACTTGAAACTTTCATGAGCTATCATCCTTAATGTTCACTTGCTTGACAATTTGTGTTTTTTTTCACCAATGCTTCTTGTCAAGTTATGTGTCTCACAACTCTTCTTCATTTACTCTATCTATGTTTTACACTTCTTTCGGTGCTTATATATTTCTTCTTTCTTTGGTTATTTTCTGCATTTTTATTTTCTATTTTCTTTTATATTCTTTATAAGTTGTTTCATGTTCAACATTTACTTGTTTATTCCTTGTTTTATGCTCTGGTTCTTTAAATTGTCTTCCTCAATTGTTTTGATTTTTCTTGACATGTTAATCTCATTATGATAGGTTCTGAGAAAATATTCAAGGTTTTATTCATCAAATTCAAGAACATTTGAAAGTATTTTTGGAGCGTCTATCTTAGTCACTTACACCAAATCCAGCTTCTAGCTATCTCTCTTAGATCTCTCTTCTTTACTATAAATTGTATCATATGAATGTAAAAATAGCAACATGTAAGTAAAGATCTAACAAACTTGACGTCATTTTCTTTATTGCATCTACACGATATTGCCTCCACATCATCATATGCTGCTTCATTAAGCTTGGTTCTCAAATGTTACGAAGAAGACTGAATTCGATTTCTTAAAAGGAGAATTGAAATAAATGTGACTGTTAACGAATCGAAAGATTCAAAATCGTAGAACTGACGACGGGCCAATAATTTTCTGATTCCAACGGCGATAGTCTTCCATCTGATTCTAAATCTTTACAAATCAGAGTTTATTATCCATCTAAAAAATAAACACTTAGAAAACTGAAATCGCCAAAACAAATCTCATCAAATGTGTTTGCTTACTATGTAATCTAAACATGGACATTGAAGATAGACAAAGCTAGAGAGAGTCAAAAACCAAAAACAAAACAAAGCAACGATACTTAACCTTGAGCTTGCTTTTGAATGCTGGCTGAGGCACTCAAATCTTCTGGTTTCATAGTTCCCACCTGTGGCATAACTAAATTCTCTATCAAAATCAAAATGTTTTCTTGACTTCCTTTTTCTGAACACATCAAAAATTGATCTCTAAAGACGTACACGATGCAACGCAAGCATTCTCGAGCTTGCTCTTAAGAATCGCATGATCCTGAGTAGGATCAACCCCAACAAAATCCAACGGATCAAACGATGGAGAAAGATTCTGATTTTGCGGTTTCTGAATCTCGACAACATCTTCGATTTCATCAATGGTTGTCTCTAGTCTCGAAAGATACTGAACCGGTGGAGGTGATCTCTCGATTGCGTTGGGTGTAGGGCTTGAATCGTAACCGGAGAACTCATTGAAAAGCATGCAGAACGCCCACTCCCAATTCGGACCTACGCGCATTCAATGGACAATTCCGACCAGACCAGAATGAATTAAGTTACAAAGCGAGTTATTCTATAATCTTGGTCAATCAAGGAAGCCCAGAAAAGTGGATTCAGCCCAAATCTGTCAAGGAAAGATCAATTTTCGTCCATAGCAAAAGACTGCATTAATTAAATCAATTTTTCTCTCTTACATGCACTTTAAAGTTTGAATTTCATCTTCCTATATGCTCTGCATGTTAACTAACTATTATGGACGAATTTGTTATAATTCCTCTATATAATGAGGTTCAGATCATGAATAAAAAAAATAAGTCTTTGATTATTATTTTTGGAACCTTGAGAGTGATTCTCGTTTTCCTTGTCAATGGTGTGTAATATCCATTGATCGATCATGGTGTGTAATATCCATTGATACCACTTGATATGATCCTCCTAAGATCAATCACTCTGGAGTGTGTTGGGGATAAAACCATAACGGATTCACGATTCAAAAAATGTGGATTGAATGGTCGCACAGAGGATGCAGAAGGCCTCTGATATTCCTCTGATCTTACTTATGATATTACACACTAAAGCAAGAACATGTTTTCCTAAGGATATGACGCACCAAAGGAGATGATCCAAATTTAAGAGATTTTGATAAAAAGATGGATAAATGTTTCGGAACAGCGTACAAAACATATAAAGAGAAGAGATTAAGCCGTTGAACAAGTCTCAAAGCTAATCTCGAAGATACAAGCATTTAATTATAAGTTTGAACAGAATTAAAGCTGTTCTTTCCCTCCTTTGGCCGACCAATTTGAATGAATAAGGCCTTGGGCTTCGATTCAACAAATGGGCAATGGTGAAGAGAATCAGCTTGCCTCATTAAAAACCTTGTTAAGAAAACCCATTGGGACAAAACTTGACAAAAGAAAAAAAAGTACAAAGCGAGACTCTTTCCCATTTGTTGAATCACTTAGCTTGAATCAAAACCAGAGTGGTTTGACAAGTTTTACCTCCATATTTGTTGTCTTGTTGAATCTTCATTTGATTAAGTAATCCTCCAATAGCTTAATTGAACTTCTTGTCTCTTGATCTGGTCATTGGTCCAGCCGGTGCAACAAGAACATCCTCAGTTACAAGCTGCTCCTCAAGTTCAAGCTGTTCCTCGGGTTCAAGTTGTTCCTCAGGTTCAAGCTGCTCCTCTTCATGTTCCAAGCTCCTTGTACTATCTAGGATAACATCATCCTCTCCACTTGAAAATGATATGACCTCAAATCCGTTTCATCTGCAACAAAAGGAACCAAGTCAGAAACATTGAATGTAGGACTAACCTTATACTTACCTTGTAGATCCAACTGATAGGGCATTGTCACTGATCCTCTTTTTTGATCTCGAATGGTCCATCAATCCTAGGCATCGGTTTCGACTTAAGAGAAAATATGTAGGCACACACAAGCGTTTATCCATGAATAAAAATCTTTCATGCCTATAGAACCGTCCTGAAGCAAATTTCTCACATGCTTGATACATCTTTCCAAAGTCAAAATCATTGTCATATAAGCTTTTAAGATGATCAAAACCCATTATCTTAGCTTCAGGAGTAGTAATCAAGGCATACCTTCGAGATAATGCATCAGTAACTATATTTTTCTTACCTTGTTTGTACTTGATGACATAAAAAAATGTTTCAATGAATTCGACCCACCTTGAATGTCTTTTGTTAAGTTTCTGCTGACCTTTTAAGTGATTGAGAGATTCATGGTCAGTGTGAATAACAAACTCCTTAGGCCACAAGTAGTGTTGCCATGTTTGCAAAGCTCGGACTAAGGCATATAGTTCCTTGTCATAAGTTGGATAATTTAGAGTGGCTCCTCCAAGCTTCTCACTGAAATAAGTAATGAGCTTTTTATCCTGCATCAAAACAGCTCCAATTAATACCTATACCATAAGCATCACATTAAATTTCAAAGGTTTTAAGGAAATCAGGTAATGTTAAAACAAGAGCATGAGTGAGCTTCTCTTTTAAGGATTGAAATGCTTCTTCCTGAGCTTGGTCCCATTTGAAACCAACGTCTTTCTTGAAGACTTCAGTGAGTGGTGCACCTAGAGTGCTAAAATCTTTGACAAAACGTCTATAAAATCCTGCAAGTCCATGGAAACTTCTCACTTCTCCTACTGTCTTTAGACTTGGCCAATCTCGGATTGCTTTGACCTTTTCCTCATCCACCTTAATGCCATCTTCACTTACAAGAAAACCTAAAAATACAAGGTTATCCGTACAAAAGATGCATTTTTTGAGATTGGCATAGAGGTTTTACTTTCTAAGCACATTTAAAACCTGAGGAACGGCTTGAACCCAAGGAGTAGCTTGTAGCTGAGGATGTTCTTGTTGCACCGGCTGGACCAATGACCAGATCAAGAGCCAAGAAGTTCAACAAAGCTATTGGAGGACTAATTAATCAGATAAAGAGTCAACAAGACAACGAATATGGAAGTAGAGCTTGTCAAACTACTATGGTTTTGAGTTTACGACTCTTTCTCCCATAACCATTCTTATTGCACTTAATCCTCCATCTGTCTATCGTCTCGGTTTTATCATAACAAAGACACCGCATTCCATATATACTCCTCTGAAATCTTGTTTTCCACCATAGTCATCACCAAATCTCCTCGCTGGTCACATAATCGTCCAATTCTTTGATTCATGTAGAAAGGTACATCCATCCCCTTGTTACAACGATATTCCACCACGGCCTCCCTCCCATTATTCATCTCCAAGACCTGCGGCTCAAAAACAGGGTAAGTCCTAAACACCATTGTTCCCCACTTGTATCGGACGTATTGGTTTACCTAAGTTGCTTTTGCGACAAATTTTGACTCGATAAATCATTTAAAAAAATGCGAGTCCCATGAGCATGATCTGAACCATGCTCTGATACCACCTCTTGTAACACCCCCAAACCGTTCTAGGCCGGCCAGCCGCGTCGGGTCCGAAGATATCACAAATCGATATTCGTAGATAGTCCAACCGAGGTTACCAGAATCACCTAGCGACCTTAGTCGATCCATCCGCGGTACCGTTCCTCATGACCATGGACTAAGGCTTTTCAACCCGTACCTTAGTCGAGTTGTGCCGGTCAGGACAAGACCATTATCACTTGAACACTCGCAACTTTTTAAGAAAACACTTTATTTTCATATTTAAGTATCATACATTGTTAAATCGTTACTTAAAACACTAAGTAGGTGGGTACCCAAGTCAAAATCATACATATTAAATACTAAGATCTTTACAAAAGCAACGCAAACCTACACCAGCTGTCCTAATGCCCGATACTCCCTCTACAAGCTTTCCCGTCTATCGGTTATCTGAACAACAAGTAGAGTCATGAGTAATCTAAGATCACTCAGTGAGATCGGGCCCCCTCTACACATGTATTAGTTCCCCATCCTAACCCGCACATGCATTTCAACAGGTATTAAACAGTCAACAAACACTTCACTACTTTCAGCAATAAGAGAACGCGCACAATGAAGCAATAATAATATTATGATGCCTGCACAAGTTAGTGATAAACATGCAACACAACATTAACCATCCTCATGATATGCAAACTTATGCCATGGCCTTCATATCGCGAACTTGACACTTCCCATCCCCGTTCGCACATAAGGAGTCACTCGGCCGTAGTCACAAAGACATACGGTTCACCGATGATCCCTTACTCTTCGATGGTCAATTCGTTTAGACACACCGGCTTCCGCATCATCATGCAAAAAATACAGTCTAGGCTGCAATCCCGTCTCTCCGTGTCTTAGCAAACCGAACTGTATACGTGGGTTACCCGCAACAGTTAAGCCGCCATCTCGGGGAAGTGTCAAACTGCATCCTCACGTTCATCTATATGAAACAACCAAGACAACAAGATGCACAATTCACATAATCCAATAGTACAATCCATTCCATTTGGGTTACACATAATGAATTTACTTTCCATCTTACCATCACGTAGTACCGTTTTACCCGATACGGGTTTCGTATGGTAAACGTACTTCATAATTCAACAAAGCATTAGTACACATGCTATATACTACTCAAGTCATATGCATTTACTTCACTCAAACAAACTCACATTCACGTAATCATGGAAATACTTAGAGAAATTCTATAAATATTAACATGAACCTCTATCCGATTTACTAATCAAAAGTTCGGTCACAAGCTTTTGTACGTAACCGTTCATGTCCTTTACTTTTATTCTCATAATAACACTTATGCACTTAAAATTTTGGATTAACCACTTCAGAAAATTTAGGGAATTGTAACGACAAACATCAATTCGATTTTGCACATACTGTTCATGCCTCACAAAATCACTGAAACTCGCAAACAAACACATGAAAAACACTTAGTGAAAATTCGGGTTTTCATCTAATAGAACACTTAGCGAAACTCCTAGATTCAGTCTTAAAACCTTTAACTCCTAACCGATCAGATGCTTAAACCGTAGCTAGGACTCACCGGATCCTAAGTAAATTCCTTCTCGCCTTCACTCAGTTAACTACTCTTTAGTCAAATAGTTCTAACAATCAGACATGAATATATGTGATTGCATATACCCGCTCATGCATAGCAACCAACACGCAAACACATGGAAATAACTCCTAGCACTTAGAATAATTTTAGGGAATTATTTCATAAATCTCTATCCAATTTATCATCATGACTTTACTCAAGTTCTCATGCTAAAATTATGGACAATACTTTCTAGCATGCCTAATAATTGCAACACTTAGAATAAATTCAATAAATTATTCTATCATCCTCTATCAAATTAATCACCATAAATAACGTGCATACTTATCTTAGAAATGTTTCAACGATATTCTAGCATGCATAAATCATATCATCAAAATTCCCTAAGCATTTATAATATTTCTAACACATAGAAAATATTCTAGAAATAATTCGAAACCTCTAACAACCTAACGAAAAATATTTAAACGCGATTAGATTCTAAAGCACCAAACCGCTAGTGCCAAACAATACACAAATTGATTTGCCTGGACTCACCGATTTTCGATAAGGATTTCTTAAGTCTAGATCACGAACTGAAGACTCCCTGCTAGCTCCTTAGAACGATCTACGCACGCCTAGACTTTCTAACGCTCGGCTACGGCTTCACTCGGATAGGGCTTCGTCTAGAGCTCAACTAAAAACACCTAAAATTGAAGCTAAAGGGTCTCCTATTTATAAGTAAAACTTCTATGGTGGGGAGAGACATGTGTCAAGCTTTCTAGACAAGTGTCACTCTTGCTCAACACTTGGCACCACATTAGGAACAAGTGTCATGGGAGAGGACACATGGTGCCTCCCTCTCTAGTTAAATGAGAAGTGTTCTAGCCAAAATCCTCTCACCCTTAGATCATGACACGTGCCCCTTTTGATTCTTGGATGCCTTCCCAACGCGCCATGTGTCCTCATGTGCATGTGTCCTTCATGCGTTTCGTCCCGGACGTCGCCCTGTTCTGATTTTCGTCCGCGGTACGTACTCGACCGTACCGCATCGACCCGAAACAATTTTTCTCGTATAATTTCTTGTTTTCCTTGGTCTATCTGATTTCCTTCGAGCAAAAACTCTTCCTTGCTGATCTAAACTGATTTCTCAAAGTTTTCTTTTGAAAATCTTCAACACTTAAGATGGTCATTTGATGCCGATTGACTAGCTTTATCGAACTTGTCTCTTCTCTGTTCCAATCTGAAATTTTCTCGACTAAAAGGCTTCTTTCCATCTTTGGTCTTTGCGGAATAACTTAAGCCCCTTCTTTTTTTGGTCTTGCTTGTTTCGACTATCTGACTTTGGTATCGTCCTGAAATCCAATTTTTTTCGAGCCTTTTAAGTTTTTTCTCGATCGGTCCCCTTTCTTTAACCATTTAGACTCATTTTCTTGAGCTATTCTCTTCGGCCGTCTTAGCTAATAACAGGGTCATTACATTCTCCCCTCCTTATTAGAATTCGTCCTCGAATTCTTAAGTCTTGATCTCTTCCCCAGTCTATGATGCATTCCCCTCCATGTTCTTGGTGGCTGATCATTACTTCCCATCTGAACTTTCGTTAAGTTCTCGTTGTCTTCTTTGCAGTTTCTTTTTCTTTCCTATCATACCCTTATTATGTTCCTTCCTCCTCTTGTAATGACTTTGTTTCATGCAATACTCTTGCTTCTCCATCTTCCTTTTCTAAGATCCTTCTACTTTCCACTGTGTTTCCACTTTACTCCTAGAACGCATGTTCTCCCTTGTTCTGATACGGTCGAGGTTGAATTGAGTTTCACCTTGACTTGCGCTGCATGCTTCACTTCCATACCACATGCGATTCCATAACTCTTTATCCAGATGTCCTTCAAACATATTCTTTGATGCTTTTTCAGTTCACTTTTCAACTGATCATGCATCTTGTTTCCTTCGTATCCGGATATTATCAAATGATAGATATTTAGCTTCCTTTGGTTTTCCACCAATTATTTTGTTCTCTCATCACCTGTTACTTCCACTTGGTTGTGACCATCCTAAAATGCTTTCTTCTTTCTTTACTTTCCTTATCCTTCCATTGACAATCACATGACCATATTAGGAGTGATTCCAAAGTACGGTAACATCGTCCTTCTGTTTTTCCGTCCTAATTCTTTGATAATCGACGCTTCATCTCTTACTCACTTCCACTAGTCTTGTCACACTTTCCTTACCTTCTTTAATTCGACCCGTCAACGTAAGAAGTTTCTTCCGGCCAACCAACACATGCCCAACCTTGCCTTGCCTTAAAGGTACTTTGGATAGAATGGCTATAAGGGTTTCTTCTAAAATTCTATGACACTTCCAATATTCAATTCTAGGATCTAAAGGTCTAGGTGTTCTGGTTCTCAACTCAGAAACTCTCCCTAATCCTCTCCACTTCTTAAATTTGGTTCTTCCCTGACTTTAACCTTACCTTTAAGCAATTTATGCATATGTGGGGTTACCACCATCATGCCATGCTCCAACACTCAATATCGATACTACGAATGCATAATAAATTTTGAAATGCCAATAACCACATAATCACGCAATCTAAAAATCACACACTCATGCATTCATAAAGAGAGTTCAGAACCCATACATACCTTGCACGAAACCATATAAAGGTCATGAAGGTTTCAAGGATAACTACTGCTAAACCAAAAATCTAAGGTTTACTAGCTTGCTTTTGACGGTCTTTTGCTTCGTGGGATAGGCTAGTGGGTAAGTCGAGGGTGCCGTCCTTCGCGTAATACCACTAACTATACCCATAAACTTGACTTTATGACTCTTTCTCCCATAACCATTCTTATTGCACTTAATCCTCCATCTGTCTATCGTCTCAGTTTTATCATAACAAAGACACCGCATTCCATATATACTCCTCTGAAATCTTGTTTTCCACCATATTCATCACCAACTCTCCTCGCTGGTCTTATAATCCTCCAATTCTTTGATTCATGTAGAAAGGTACATCAATCCCCTTGTTACAACACCATTCCCCCACGGTCTGCCTCCCATTATCCATCTCCAAGATCTGCATCTCAAAAACAAGGTAAGTCCTAAACCCCATTGTTCCCCACTTGTATCGGTCGTACTGGTTTACCTAAGTTCCTTTTGCGACACATTTTGACTCGATAAATCATTTGAAAAAAAACGCGAGTCTCATGAGCATGATCTGAACCATGCTCTGATACCACCTCTTGTAACACCCCCAAACCATTCTAGGCCAGCCAGCCGGGTCCGGTCCGAAGATATCACAAATCGATATTTGTAGACAGTCCAAACGAGGTTACCAGAATCACCTAGCGACCTTAGCCAATCCATCCGCGGTACCGTTCCTCATGACGATGGCCTAAGGGTTTTCAACCCGTACCTTAGTGTCGAGTTGTGCCGGTCCGGACAAGACCGTTATCACTTGAACACTCGCAACTTTTTAAGAAAACAATATATTTTCATATTTAAGTATCATACATTGTTAAATCGTTACTTAAAACACTAAGTAGGTGGGTACCCGAGTCAAAATCATACATATTAAATACTAAGATCTTTACAAAAGCAACGCAAACCTACACCAGTTGTTCTAACGCCCGATACTCCCTCTACAAGCTTTCCCGTCTATCGGTCATCTGAACAACAAGTAGAGTCATGAGTAATCTAAGATTACTCAGTGAGACTGGGCCCCCTCTACACATGTATTAGTTCCCCATTCCAACCCGTACATGCATTTCAATAGGGATTAAACAGTCAACAATCACTCACTAATTTCAGCAATCAGAGAACGCGTACATTGAAGCAATGATAATATTATGATGCCTGCACAATTTAGTGATAAACAAATGACGTAGGAACAGAATCACTCGATGATCGAGAGATTTCAAGCCTAGGCTCGCGGAAGATGGAATGAAGTTGATGTGGAGGTGAACGATAGGGATTGACTCACTCAATCAATGGAAAACTCAATATGTTGAATCGATCAACAAGCTTAATCTGCAGATTTTAATAGGACTTAATGAATCACTCAATAAGAACTAGAGAATAAGAAACACAAAGAACTCAACAACTTTGTGAAGAAGAAAACATTTTTCTATTACTTTAAGATGATCAAGGGTGGTTTTAAAATGAATCACGAACTGAGCTTTTATAGGCTCATTATAAAACGATCCTAAGGTCTAAAACAAGAAAAGAATTATCAACATTAAATGAGAAACTAGCCGTTGGGCCTTTATGAGCCAAATCGGCAAAATAAGGCAACTTTAGATGTGTCTTGAGTCTTAAGAGCTTGGGCTGGAATCCGTGTTGTCTTGGGGCATCCATATTCATTGAGGAACTCTCCAAAATGCAGTAGATTTGAAAAAATGGTCGTTGGAGAGTTAAGGCTCCAAGTGTGAACAAGTTGAATGCGGTTGAGTCCAAATAAGGAAAGTGTCTTTGCGTGATCCCAGCTGATCCTGGGCGTTTTGGTGGAGCTAGTGACATCTTTTAAGGCCTCTAGTTGATGTAGAATGTCTCCTGGTCGCCAAAGATAAGTTTGAAGTCTCCCAATCCTGGAAGGTTCCAAATAAGGCAAAACGAGGTTCTTCCGGTTTATAAATTGAATAACTTCCAAACCAAAATCAATCTTAAATCGAATCCAATTTTTCGCGTGCTTCTGATGGCTCAAGAATGTAGACCAAGTCAGTTCATAGCTTAATTACGTCTGGTTTGATTGCAATCATCTAATTGTCGCGCATAGCTCTAAATCGGGTAAGTTGGGAATCACCCGACTTGTAAAATTCATATCTCTTTCATCTGAGCTGATATTGGCCTAATTCCACTTCTGGGCGTGATCTAGATGAGCTGAGAATGTTTTCCAAGTGGTTTGATGCTCTGAATCTTCGTTGATGATTTGGTATGCTCTGAGAAATGCACATGTGTCCTTGTAGAATCCTATGCGGCTTGTGTGGCACGTTTGATGGAGTTCTGGTTCAGCTACTACTCTGATGGCCTCATAATAAACATGCAACACAACATTAAGCATCCTCATGATATGCAAACCTATACCATGGCCTTTATATCGCAAACTTGAAACTTCCCATCCCCGTTCGCACACAAGGAGTAACTCGGCCGTAGTCACAAAGACATACCGGCTTTCGATGATCCCTTACACTTCGATGGTTAGTTCCCTTAGACACACCAGCTTTCGCATCGTCATGCGGGAAACACGGCCCCAGGCTACGATCTTGTCTCTCCGTGTCTTAGCAAACCAAACTGTATACGTGGGTTACCCGCAACAGTTAAGCCGCCGTCTCGGAGAAGTGTCAAACCGCATCCTCACGTGCATCTATATGAAACAATCAAGACAACATGATGCACAATTCACATTATCCAATAGTACAATCAATTTCATGTGGGTTACACATAATGAATTTACTTTCCATCTTACCATCACGTGTACCGTTTTACCCGATACGAATTTCGTATAGTAAACGTACTTCACAATTCAACAAAGCATTAGTACACATGCTATATACTACTCAAGTCATATGCATGTACTTCACTCAAACAAACTCACAATCACATAATCATGCCTCACAAATTCATAGAAACTCGCAAACAAACACATGAAAAACACTTAGTGAAAATTCGGGTTTTAATCCAATAGAACACTTAGTGAAATTGCTAGATTCAGTCTTAACACCTTTAACTCCTAACCGATCAAATGCTTAAACCGTAGCTACGACTCACCAGATCCTATGTAAATCCCTTCTCACCTTCACTCAGTTAACTACTCTTTAGTCAAATAATTCTAACAATCAGACATGAATATATGCGATTGCATATACCCGTTCATGCATAGCAATCAACACGCGAACACATAGAAATAATTCCTAATATTTAGAATAATTATAAGGAATTATTTCATAAACCTCTATCCAATTTATCATTAGAACTTTACTCAAGTTCTCTTGCTAAAATTATGGACAATACTTTCTAGCATGCCTAATAATTGCAACACTTAGAATAAATTCTATAATTTATGCTATCATCCTGTATCGAATTAATCACCAGAAATAACATGCATACTTGTCTTAGAAATATTTAAACGATATTCTAGCATGCATAAATCATATCATTAAAATTCCCTAAGCATTTATAATATTTCTAACACTTAGAAAATATTCTAAAAATAATTTGCAACCTCTAACAACCTAACAAAAGATATTTAAACGCGATTTGATGCTAAAGCACCAAACCGCTCGTGCCAAACAACACGCAAATTGATTTGCCGGAACTCACCGATTTTTGGTAAAGATTTCTTAAGTCTAGATCACGAACTGAAGACTCCTTGCTAGCTCTTTAGAAAGATCTATGCACGCCTAGACTTGCTAACGCTAGGCTACGGCTTCACTCGCACAAGGCTTCGCCTAGAGCTCAACTAAAAACACCGAAAATTGGAGCTAAAGGGTCTCTTATGTATAGGCAAAACTTCTATGGTGGGGAGAGACATGTTTCAAGCTTTCTAGACAAGTGTCACTCTTGCTCAACACTTGGCACCACATTAGGAACAAGTGTCATGGGAGAGGACACATGGTGCCTCCTTCTCTAGTTAAATGACAAGTGTTCTAGCCAACATTCTCTCACATTTAGATCATGACACGTGCCTCTTTTGATTCTTAGATGCCTTTTCCACGCGCCACATATCCTCATGGGCGTGTGTCAGTTATGCGTTTCTTCCTGGACGATGCTGAGTTTTGATTTTCGTCCACTGTACGTACCGGACCGTACCACATAGACCCGAAACAATTTTTCTCAGATAATTTCTTGTTTTCTTTGGTCTATCTGATTTTTTTTGTGCAAAAACTCTTCCTTGCTGATCTAAACTGATTGCTCAAAGTTTTCTTTTTAAAATCTTCAACACTTAAGACGGTCACTTGATGCCGATTGACTAGCATTGTCAAACTTTTCTTTTCTCTGTTCCAGTCTAAAATTTTCTCGACTAAAAGGCTTCTTTCAGTCCATTCTTTCCATCTTTGGTATTTGCAGAATACCTTAAGTCCCGAAATCCAACTTTTTTTTAGCCTTTTGAGTTCTTTCTCGATCAGTTTCCTTCCTTTAACCATTTAGACTCATTTTATTGAGCTCTTCTCTTCCGCCGTCTTAGCTAATGACAGGGTCATTACATTCTCCCCTCCTTATTAGAATTTGTCATCGAATTCTTAAGTCCTGATCTCTTCCCTAGTCTATGATGCATTCCACTCCATGTTCTTGGTGGCTGATCATTACTTCCCATCTGAACTTTCGTTAAGTTCTCCTTGTCTTCTTTGCAGTTTCTTTTTCTTTCCTGTCATACCCTTATTATGTTCCTTCCTCCTCTCGAATTGCTTTTGTCGATGCTATCCTTTACTACTCTAACTTAGCACTCACTAGATACTTTCCAGCTATCTTGTAATGACTTCGTTTCATGCAATACTCTTGCTTCTCCATCTTCCTTTTCTAAGATTCTTCTACTTTCCATTGCGTTTCCACTTTACTCCTAGAACGCCTTATCTCCCTTGTCCTGATACGATCGAGGTGTTTTGGTTCTCAACTCAGAAACTCTCCCTAATCCTCTCCAATTTTTAACTTTGGTTCTTCCCTGATTTTAACCTTACCTTTAAGCAATCTATGCAAATGTGGGGTCATTACACCACCGGTCTTGGAAAAACCTGAGGAGGGCGAAACATTATACCTTTATATTGTTCATGGATGTGAGGATCGAGGTGAGCAGAAGCCGATATTTTATGTCAGTAGGACTTTGAATGGAGCGGAAACTCGATACCCGATGATGGAGAAACTAGCATTGGTGGTGGTGACATACAGTTGCCGTGTTGATCGAGCAACCGTTGCGGACCATCTTTCACAGCCCAAGTCAATTGATCGCATGGCGAAGTGGGCAATTGAATTGAGCGAGTACGACGTAGAATATCGGAGTCGGACCTGCGCGTAGTCACAAGTCCTAACCGACTTCATCGTGGAACTCACGTCCAAGCTGGCAATGGAAAAAACCCTATTGACGAATTTTGGATTCAACACATTGACGGATCTGCCTCTAGTCGGAAATCAAGAATTGCAGTTTGGTTGCAATCACCCAATGGCGAAGTCCTTGAGAAATCGTTTAGTCTGAAATTCCACGCCTCTACCAATGAAATGGAGTACAGAAGAAGATTTCTGACGCATACTCCAAACGAAGTCTACCTATCTAGGAGTCTTTAGGGCCTCCTCGGATTTTTTTCAAATCAGCTCAGATTTTTTCATTTTTGTCTCGACCGTTTGTCTTAAAATGTTGGTTTAGTTGAGGAATCCTAAAATCTAAACTACATTATCTCTTCTTATTTCGCAGCCTGAGAACAAAAAATATTTCGGTTCAGTTTTTTCCGTTTTACGGTTTTTCGGTTTTATAAAAACTTAAACCATATAAAACCATTAGTAATTTGGTTTGGTACAGTTTGGTTTTCTTCGGTTTTTAGTTTTATCGGTTTTATAAAAAGTGAAACCATATTAAAACCATATGCAATTCGGTTCGGTTTGGTTTCGGTTTATCCATGTTTTTCGAAAAAGAAAAAAAAAATTAATATATTATATGAACATCATTTCTCTCAAAAAGTAAATTTTTTGTAAGTATTAAAAAACAACAATATAAATTACATACAAAACATTAAACAATATCAGAATTATTAAAATAAAAATTTAATATTAAATTTCATTAAGAGCATTAATATTATGATATAAAAAAATCTAGTATATATTATGGCTCATTTAATTTTATTTATTATATGTTTTGGTTTTTAGTATTAAATTTTAAGTTTTTGATATTAAACCACAAAATAAATCTAATAAAAAAAAATAATAAACCAGNAAAAACATAATAAATCATTAATCCAAATTAAACCAAATAACTATAGTATTATTTTTAATTTTAGTCAAAAACCATAAAAACCATTCGGTTTTACGATTTTTAACCAAACCAAACTTAAACCGAAATGGACTTTTAGGTTAAACCATAACCAAACCAAATCACTTATTTCAGTTTGGTTCGGTTTGGTTTTTTCGGTTATGGTTTTTTTGCCCACCCCTACAAAAAATAGCCGCCTGAAGCTTTGTTGGCTGCGGAGCAGGAGGTTACACCTTGGGTCTTGCGGTTTTGGAAGCTTTGTTCTTCCTGCTCAGCAGATCTTGAGTCGGTGGGAGTTTCTTGAGGGTGCATTGAAGGTGTTGGAGTCGATTCCGAGTATGGTGCGGCGCGTGCAAATTCATTTCTAGTTCGGAGAATTGGGTTCTATAAAGCGGGTAGTGCCAGATGTAGAGATCGATTTTGTGGACGGTGCGGTATAGCTGCTTTCCCTAATGTCTTTGCTAATCTTTCATCAGCTCTAATTCTTCTTCTGTTCAAGCTCGTTCAATTTTGATTGTGTTTCACAATGTGACGGTCCTCGTTTCCGGTCAGGCTTGTTTATCTTTTGCGTCCTTCTTTTGCCACGATTTGGTTTTGCCTATTTGTTTCAGTTACAATTAAGCCACGATGATTCTATTCATGTTTTTGTTATTGACTTCAGATTTTGCCTTCGTATCAGTTATAATTAAGCCACGATGATTCTATAATTGATGTTTTGATTTGGACTTTAGATTTTCCTTCCTGTTGGAGTGTGGCTTATGTGTTTGGAATGGGTTTTGAATTTGCTTATTTGTTTCGTTTGTTTCTAGACTCTCATTACAAGTGTTTTGATATTAACTTTGATATCCTGTTGCAATAAAGTTTTTTTGTTTACCTTAGGATATGAATTTGCATACCGGATTTGACAACATCGAACTTTTGTCTGTTTCTCAAACTCTTGCAGGATGGGTCATATGGATACTGAATTGATACAAAGGAAAGTGGGAAACATAAAATGTACAGTCGTATGGGCTTTGATTGCTTTTGGCGCTGGAATCGGTATTGGTTCTGCATACACAGATTCAGTTCTTGCCTCTGTAGCCATAATTGGTATCACAGTCGTATGGCTCCTTTTCTTGATGTAACTATATGCTCCTTAAAAAAGGACTCTCATCTGTAAATCATTGTAACAATACGTATAAAGACAAGAAATAGTGTTATATTTATTTGGTCGATGCCAATATTCAATTCAATGTGTTTGCATTTATACACTATTTATTTAGTAACAAATTGATCTTTTAGCTGCATATGATTCCACAAGGAATTGGATCAAAAACTTCTACTTATAAGATCATGAACCGGGAAGAACTAGATTAAAATCTTCTTGCTGATCACGGTTGCTATCTTGCCGCCTGGGTGTAATGTCATTGATGTTTTTGTCACATACCCAACCCGGCTCACTTGGAAAAGGCCCAACCCGTTTTAAACCTAAACCTTCGTACCCCTACCCTAGGTTCTTTCCCTATAAATACTTCTCATATTTCACCAAAAGTGGTAGAGAGAGTTTTCAAGCGAAGCCCTGCCCAATCCTCTCCAATTCGCTGCGGCCAGCCTCCTCCACCTCGAGCCACCGTCGGTCACCGCGCCTTGCTCCCGCCGCCGTCTGTGACTCACCTGAGCCACCCGAGACCCATCTTGAGCAGCCCGAGTCGATCTCCGTCACCATGAGCTGCCGTCCCCAATCTGCTCCACCGGACCCCCACCGTGAACCACCCGAGCCGGCGAGATCTCACATCTAGCCGCCTCGTGCATTTAATTACTAAAGGTAGTAAGATCTAAACCCTGATTCTCTTTCCTATTCTGGATTTTCCAATTATTCTCTTCCCTAATCTGGATTTTCCATTTATAGAAGTTTTCCGATTTGAAAACTTTTCATTTATGGAAAGTTTATATTTTTGGAAACTTTCTATTTTTAGAAATATCTATTTTTGGAAAGTTTCATTTTCCGGATTTTTCCATTTTTGGAAAGTTTTCATAAATGGACAGAGCCATTTATGGAAAGTCCGAGTTCTCATTTCTTGTTTAGCAAGTAACCTCCTGTTCTCGTTTAAGCACAGATCTTCGGCAGCTGCTCTCTTCCATTCCATTCAATCATCTTCAGTCAGGCTAAGGTGAGGAATGATATATGTGGATTCATCGCACTCATTAAGCATAGTGATACATGGAAGTGTTGGATCTAGGGTCAAGCTAGCATGGTGTAATGAGTGTACGATGCTATGTGATGATAATGTTGTTGAGTCTGAAGCATGATGATTGATAGATGATTGATAGATGATTGCTAGGTTGTGTGGATTAATAATTGGTAATTGTGTGCTAGGTTCTGTGGACTGAGCTGGGAGTGCCTGGTGAAGTCATATTTCTTGTATGGACCCGCGATGGACTGTGGTGAAGCGTGGCCCAAAAACTGTCTTGAGGGTGTGCCCGCCCCTGCTGTATACATGGAGCTATTCTGTCAAATGTGCATCATATGATATGGTGTAGGTGACTATTGTGTGTGTCTCATGTGAAGATATGTGTGTATCTATCTAGTGAGATAGAAGTTGGTTGTGTTCCGTGAAGTCATAGTATGATGTTTGTCTTATCTGAAAGTTTAGTTCGTCTGTGTGCTATTATGTTTGGTGAGTGCTATGAATTGCGTGGGCAGGCCTCGACCATTCCCATTGAGTATTGCTCACTTCTCCTTTTCCCCCTTTCAGGTGAGGCGGTTGAGTAAAGTTCAAGTCAATGGTTATGGGTGCTATTTTTGGGAACTACGGTTTAAGGATTTATTATTTCATTTCCAAAACTATTTAATTCGTTTTAAGTACTTCCGCTGAATTTATTATGTGACATTTAAGTTCCCGTTTTATTTAACAAGAAGATTTTTCAGACTTTATAAGTATTTATGACTATTTATTATGGTTTGACGGAAATGATGATTAACAAACCGGCCTACTCGAAATGAAATGAGTTGGGTTGGGCTGTTACAGTTTTCTCCAAATTGTTCTTCTCCATCTCACCTTCAATGTACACGCCACCATCATGGAGTACACTCATACAATAACAAGGAATGCTTAGAAGTTTCTTGCTTTCATTTCATACCCACTTTACTAGATTACACTCACCACAGTATATGATCCCCAATACCAAATGATCAAATTTTATCTACATATATGTTTCAAATCAAAGGTGAGTCAACATCAATGACAAACCTTAGAAAAATTCGATCTACACCAGTTCATCAAATCAGTTCATTAATTTGTTACATTAACTTTGTCGCTTAGTAAACTTAAAAAAAAAAAAAAAAACTAAATCTATCGACAAACACAACTCTACCATGAAAAAAAAAATCATAAAAACCTATTAGTCGGTCGGGTCTTTTAACGTTTTTGGGTCGCTTTTTGAGTTATGGGCCGAATTCTATTAAATTTGGTTGGGCTCGGGTCGGGTCTGGTTGGGTTACCAGGTATCGGGCATAATCGGAAAAAAAGACCAAAATCTTAAAAGTTAAGTGTGTCACCACTATCATGTAATATAAAACTCTGTCACCACTATCAAGTATAACTCTTAACAATTTTTTGTCATTTCAGTCAGAATTAAGTCTAGCACTATAGAGGTTCGCAAAACAAATCTACTGTAACTTAAAATAAGTCTACTTTCATTGGTATGCTACTTCTTTTTTTTTTCCGACAAACAATTTCATTGATTTCAAATCGAAATTACAAAGTCAGTATACATAACTTTGGAAAAAAAAATTATTATATAAGCAGATATTTGGGCCAAATAATGAGGAAGATACATTAAAAGAAATGAATTTGACGAAATATACATTAAAAGAAGTGAATTTGATGATGTTTTCCCTAGATAAGCGTTACTGCCTAACCGATCACTAAATCCATTATTTTTCTTCTCCATATTCGATCTTGCTCTAATGCGAATTGTGTGCGTGGGTAGCATCTTTTGGCTGAAACTCCGAATTGCACACCGCATGACAAAACCCGATGCTTCCGGCAACGGTTATGGAAGGTCGACATTTTGATACCAAAACTTCCGTATCATAGTCATTTTGGAAAACTTTGACTTTGTGTTTTTTCAGATTCGATCCCAAAAGAGCTTTATTCTTTCTCGTGGAATTTGACTTGCTTTTGGAAGCCTTTCAAACCGACATCTTCTGAAATCTCCATCTCTATCTTTACGTGTGTCAATATTCTGTGTTTTTGAATCTCTATCAATGTCTTCTAAAGGATTTCCTGTGCATACACTTGCTTTAAACATCCACTATGTGACAACCAAACTCATGACTGCGGAGCCTACAACTTCATAAAGCGATGTTCTAATCCCTGTCATATCTTCAATAATTTTGTAGATTAGAGAATGATGTGCTATGACCGTGACTTTATGAACATAGGCTATGTTCTCTAAAATCCAGTAGAACAAAGTGGTTGTAACGCTAAAACAACCACTAATATCCATCTTATCCGTGAACAATATAGTCAATTGGCCATGGGAGATGTTCCGATAGATGAACATCCATAAAAGTGACACAAACGTGGTCGTGTTGCAGAGATCACGGTTGCAATTTGCAAAGGAAAGCCGGCAGATGCATTGTTTACAACGACGTCGCCGGAAAGAAACTCTACGTAGAGAGACAAAATGGTTACCCAATGGAACCGACACCAAACGAGATCAAATTTTGGGTATAAATCTTTGAAACTGATCCTACAAGATAACCCATAAGCCTCTAAACGCACCGGCGACGGGTAACCGATTTCAATAAGATTCAAAGAGATTCTACCGAAGAAACGGAATTTCGAAATCCAAATAACGCTCAAAACGAAACATAATATACATATAATAGACAGCGCACAGTGCTGGCATGATGCCGGTCACCGGCCATGATGGCCTTTGAAAAGTTGCAACGATGATACTTTTTTTTGTAAATTTGTATGCTACTTCATTCATTAATTTGTAACGTTAAATCGTTTCTTAGCAAAATAAATCTATGATAGACTTATTATCAGGCAAGAATTTTTAGGTGGGAAATTTTCTACCTTTTTTAATATTTCGTCTTACGTGGCACTCATGAGTAATGGTTTTCAAGTAGTTTTTTTTTGCAATTTTATCCTTCGCTTGCTTGCAGAGCAAATCAAACCAACCAATTACCAATCAACTCGCAATATAACCCTCGACCATATATAGATTTTTGAATCTATAAGTTTTAAAAGTACGTCATTTTGGACGTTTTCAAAAAAACAAATTAATGCAAAAGTTGAACTCGAACTCATGACCTTTTATATCTACCCTCATATACTCTACAAATTATGCCAAACGATTTTTTTATCAAACGTACAAACATATAAATATATCTAGCTCATTCTCTTTTCCTTCATCTCAAATCAGCAATGGGGTCTTTTAAAAATGCCGGATCTGGCTATCAACACCAAGAAATAATTATGCATAATCAAACCAGTAAGTCTAGTGGTTCTTAAGCTTATTATGTAGCCAAATCAGACTACTTTAAGGATAATTAAAAGAAAATCTGAAATTCGTAAAAGAAGATTATCATGTAAGCAATTTCGAGGAACCATATCTTGAAAATTAAGCTCTTCGATGTGGAATCGCGTCAATTTATTAAGTTTTATGGGCTTCCAACTCAAAACCAATTGGCAATGAGTGGATTGG